>VYZV01042809.1:4124-80660 GCA_013401275.1 Pandion haliaetus | reverse complement strand
GCTGTGCTCCTTCTCATGGTCACTTAAGATAAGGAATTGCAGCCTTGGCTTCCGTGCGCATACGCTGTGGTCATTTAAGATAAGGAATCGCAGCCTTGGCTTCCAGGTGCATAGGCTGTGGTCACTTAAGATAAGGAACTGCAGCCTTGGAGAAGTGCGGTCCCACCCTCCGCGGGGCCCTCTTCTCCGGCCACATTGTCCTGTTCACACAACTCAGCGTTTTTACAGAGGCATCTTTTCCACCAAAGTTCTTTAATGAATGTTTGAGACAATGCCTATAATTTGTCAGGCTGTCACACCGGCTCAGCTCCTCTCCCGATTTCTCTACCTCCTCCCCCTCAGCAGCGCAGGGGGACAGGGAGTAGGGGTTCTGGTCAGTTCATCACATGTTGTCTCTGCCGCTCCTTCCTCAGGGGGAGGACTCCTCACTCTTCCCCTGCTCCAGCATGGGGTCCCTCCCATGGGAGACAGTTCTCCATGAACTTCTCCAGTGTCAGTCCTTCCCTTGGGCTGCAGTTCTTCACGAGCTGCTCTGGCATGGGTTCTTTCCGTGGGACGATCTTCAGTCACAGACTACTCCAGCATGGGCTTTCCCATGGAGTCATGGCCATCTTCTTTCTCCTATGTTGTTACTAAATTATTTATGCCATGTCCTTCTTTTCCCATGAGTTCTTAATTTTAAAAGAAACATTCCTATTAGGCATCAGTTTGTTTATTTTGAAACCTAGCATGTACCTCTCTGAGATAAGAAGGTGATCTAAGGATAGAGAGCTGAAATGCTCAGAAGTGTTCATCATCATTAGATTTGACATCCATACTAGCTGTCCAAAAACTTCTGTTCAACTGCTGCATACCTTGGAGACGTTGAAAAGTCTGACAGTGGAGCAAGAGCAAATCTGCTTTAGTTTGAGGTCTCCTCTGCTCTACCAGTTTGTGAACAGCACAAAGTCCTACCTCTGGCCAAAGTCCTGAAAACTCTGAGAAGACTCTTAAGAGAAGTCTTGCACTCCCCTGCCTTTCTTTGCAGTGGGCTTGGGAAGCTGATGCATTGGGAACATACTAGGATGGGTTCATAGTCACATCATGGGATACGGGATATTGCAATCCAGAGCAAGGATCCAAGTTGCCCCATGAGGACTGGCCTGGCTGAGTGGTGTGAAGTTTGCTCATACATTAGAAGGAGGACATGAACTACTGCGGTTCTCATCCCAGATTAAATACTGATTGTAGGTCTGCCCATTTCATGGCGCCAGAGAAGGTGCAGCTACCCAGGGAGTTTGCAAGGCATGCTAATGGGGCAAACAGTCCGCCACACTTCTGGAGTAAAGAGTCATGTAGGAGGAACCCAGGACTGGGGTGTTCTTCACAGCAGCTTAATAAGAGTCCAGCTAGGAGGTAATCAACCAAGCCTGCAACATATGGTAACTGATGCTGAATCAGAACACACAGAGTGTATTTCACCCATCAAAGGCAATTTTCTTCTGTGAGGAAATACGTAAATTTCCTGTTACTGCAAGTTGGAAGGAAAACTTGAAGGTAACCTGACCTAAGGTATTAATTTCTGATCAGGCCTTTTCAGTGCCTTTGTCTATTTGTATGCATTTATTGAAGGCAGCTGGTACATGCACTGTCTTGGGAAACAGACTGCACCGTAATGTGAGGGCCAAGGCAAGCTGTGACCAAGCTGAGCTATCTGTTGTTCAGCTGAAGAATGGCTTGTTAATTGACTAAGCTTGTATTTAGCAACTCATTCACAAGAATTCAGAAACTATTTTTTCAGCTGGCATATTTGCTTCCCCCCACGTAGACTTCATTTTGTCATCAATAGCAGCAACTTTTCCTCTGATTTTTTCAACATTCTTCTTGATTTTTTCAGACTAGCCAAAGCTGACAGCTGTTTTAAGCAGGTGGGAAGCCAACTTCATTACTTCTGTGCTGTCAGCACTGGAATCTATGTGTTTAAAAGTATATGCTTACATATATTTATTTATACATACATATATTTCATTTTACAGCATAAAATTATAAGGCAGGAAATGTTCACTTAATATATCAAAGTGCTATGCACAACTATTGCACTATATCAGAAAAGCACTACACAGTAAATCACTTATATATTTGCTTGTGTATGACAAAATATTTAAATCTGGAGTCTAACCTACTTCAGTTTCAAACTAATTGAAAGTTATCATTTAAAATGACTGAACTTGTATTTTGGCTCTGTAGTAAATCAGACTTTCAAGGTCCTGTGATTTTGACTAGGATAGAGAGTGAAGTCTTTCAGAACTTGCAAACAGAAAGCAAAGCAAAAATAAGCAGAAATGTTCTGTAATATTGTTCCATTATCTTTCCCTGCCCTTTTGTCTTCCCTCACACTTTAATGCTTTCTGGACTCCATGAGATGCTTCTAGACTCCAGCTTTAGTTCCTGCTCCTCTTTGCAAATAACCTCTTCCATAGTGTGGACTAAACTGTAACTTCTCTTTCCACTGACAAAAGAAGGAGTGAGCTGTTCTCTGGGCCCCTGCTGTGCTGTGACTGCTTCCCAGCACTCACCCTGCAGCAAGGGAGGAGGAGAGAGGGTGCAGGAGACCCTATGGCTAAGCCCCCTCACATGTTGGCCAGCGACCAAGTGCCAAAAAAAAGTGCTCTCTGCACCTCCTGGGTCTTCTCTGTACTACGTCTTCTCCACCTGATGAATGGGTGGTGCCTTATCGACACCATTTCGGTGTGTTTTTGAGCCTGCTTGTTGCATTTTCTCTGCTGATGACAGAGGGGTCATTCCCAGTGCCAGAGCCCATCCTCTTCCAGCTCTTTGTTGGGTGCTACTACCAAGTCCACAGCAATGGGTTGAGTGAGTCCGTCTACTGGTCTTGCTGTTGGGATGCCAAATGTGATTAATACTAAGCCTTTGACTCTTTTGGCAGGCTTGTTTCGAGTGGCTTATTTTCATCTCTGCTTTCCAAACATGTTCATTATGTTTTGACCATGCATAATTTTCCCAAATAACGGCCCTTAACTTTACCTTCATCAAAAGCACCTGACACACCAGGTGAAACTTTCATTATTCATATGGCGATAGCCATGGTCAGTTATGCTGCTTCTTATGAATTGGAGGGATCAGTGATATGAGACAGTTCCCATCTAAGGGATAAAGGTCAGAGGAGGGAGTGAAGGCCTTCGCTGATGGGCTTCTGATAAAATATTTCAGCTTGACTGGATTCAGGCATGTGCTCTGAGCTGCTGTGCTGGCTGACTTTCAAAGCTCTTGGAAAGTGTACCCGTGCCTCTGAGTTGCTGTGCCAATCCTCTAGCCATTCTGCAGGTCAGAAGGGCAAGTTTCAGATGTTCTGCTTGCTGTGTGCTGAGTTGTAATTTATAGTGTCGGCCAAGTTAATAACCTGATTAATTTATTTATACCTGGCATTCAGCCAGAGAGTGCAGAACAAGAATCCTGAAGCAAGTGTCAGTGCATTTGCTTATGAAACACAAGGTACAAACCAGCAATTTTTTAAACCTAAATTCAGCATCAGTATTGATGGGGGGGGGGAATGCTCAATGCCTACCATATATTTAATAATTAGCATAGCACTACAGAAGCAGTCTCAAGTGAAATGCCATCATTGCTTAACTAATTTCTTGAAAAATTAGATAGGAATAGAAATGCGTATTGTGGGTTTTAATGCCTGGTTCTCCAATTATGGTGGAATTTGAAGAAAAAAACCCCACCTTCAAACATTTGTACATTGAATGCTAGCTTAACTGTTTCCTTTGCTTGAGAATAATTTTATTTCCTTCAAGGCTGATCCTTTGTTGGTCCTAGGCTTCTTATTACTACTGTGACTTTCAGTGATGTGTGTCCTTTAAGACCTGTAAACACAAGTATTTCTGCTGCCAAGAAAAACAGGGGCTTAAAATCCACATTTTCAAATTTTTGTATATACATGCATGTATGCGTACATACAAACCCCTAAATCCTTTTTGACATGGTCTTATTTTTCTTCTTGAATTTTTCCTCCTGTGCAACAAACATTATAAAGGCATCAGCTAGCAATACTTATTCAGTATGGCTTAGGTTTAGCTCAAAGGAATCTGAACATTTTAGAGCCAAAAATACAAAAGGTGATTGCTTCTGTGAGCAATGGGCTGTGCATAAAGTGTAGCAAGAGGCTAATTATTTTCTCTGTCACTGACAAGCTCTCCAATCTTGGACAGGTTTGAGGCCAGAGGGACTGGGTTATTGAGGCATGCTGAGCTACCACCTGTCTGCTGAGCCATGTCTCTTAGCTCATTTAATTTGCAAAGTCAAGTGTATTAACCTAAATGACTGCAAACATGGTAAAAACACAGAATAAGAAGACAGGCTTCATTTCCAAACTTCAGCCTTGTTGTTTGATTTGGGACCATGGGGGCTCAGAAACTCCTCAGAACCTTGTAAGCAGGATAGATTCCTGTAAAGTGGCAACAGATACTGCTAAAAGACACTGTGCCCTACATGATTCCAGGTCATGACATACACAAAAAAAATATTGCAGAACTGTTTTCAAGCTTTCCATTGTAGGTCTGAAGACAGCGTAAGGATCCTTCCCATCTTACCCTGAAGCACTGGATATCAGCAGGTATTGACTACAAAAGGAAAAACACCATTTTGCAGCTATAGAGAACCTTAGAGCACCCACAACTTGAATACTGTGGGCAATTTTCATGTTTGCATCTCAAAAAGGACAGAGTGGACTTTAGGAAAAGTACAGAGAAGGTAACTAAAATGATGAAGGGGATGATGGAACTGCAGACTAGCTGGGGCTTCAGTTTGGAGATGCTTTGGGGCATATGGCTGAGGTTTACAAAATCATGGAGATAGTGGTTGAGGTGAATGCAGAAATGTTATTCTCCCTTCAACACAAGAACTTGGGGAAGTAATTGAAACTGGTGAGAAACTAGCTTAAAGCACATAAGAGAAGTTATGTCTTTATATAGTGGGATCTATCTATCTATCTATCTATCTATCTATCTGAGTGGGAACTCATTGCCATGGGAGTTAATAGAGGCAGAAGGTAGCAGCAGCTTCAGAAAGGGACTAGGCAAAAAGGAATATGGCTACAGGTCCATGAACAGATACATAAAGGGAATGGGCAGGATTATTCTGTAATTGATGTTGGTGGAGAAGGAATATGAAGGGCCCATATTCCTCATTTCCTCATATTCCTACTTTCCTTCATATTCCTCAGAAAGTATTTTTTCAAGAAATTAGTTAAGCAATGATGGCTTTCCACTTCAGACTGCTTCTGTAGTGCTACACTAATTATTAAATATACATATAAAAAAATGAAGGAGTCACCCTTCATAAATGTGTGTCTGGTAGGCTGCTCCTACTGTCTTTTCAGACACAAATTCAGATGACTCCTGTGGAAATAATTTCATATTCATGGCTCTTTGATCAAGTTCAAATTTACTGTTTTGTGGAAAGGCTCTTATTTCTTTCCTCGGTTCTGTTTTTGCACGGATGTAGTTGTCCTCGGTTAGTTCAAGCTGGGCAGATGTCATTAGGTGGCTGTGACTTACACCCAGATGGAGCGACCCAAAGGGTCCTGGTGCTCTGCTTCCAGGGCTGGTCAGGCTCAGCAATGTGAGAACTGCCCAAAAGTAGGGCCACATCCCCACCGCTTGCTGTGGGACAGGTTAGTTTTACCAGGTGGCAATCATGTGTGAGCATGTTGTGGAAAGACACAGTCTGTTATCTGCATCTACCCTGATTTAAGTTGCTCATTGGCTTGCACCATGCAACTGGAAGAAGAAAGTGAGCTGGGCAGTGGGGCCAGGAGCTGGGCAGGTGGCCAGGGCACTGGTTATACCTGGATTCCAGGTGATGAGCTGGACCAGTTTCCAAAGCTCGGTTTTCTCTCTCTTCCTGGTGGGAGGACTTTATAAACACCTGAAACTGCTTCTCCCTGTGAGAGTTTATGAAAGGAGAAACAGTTTTTCTGTTTGGCTTTTGTTTTCCCTCGGCTCAGATTTGTTATGCTCACAGGTGGTTTTTAAATAGGTTTAATAAAGGCTTCCTGACAACCCACGGAGTGCCAGAATCTCACAGAATTTGTGCAGTGCTGGAGGCACTGTGTAAGATGTCCAAAATCTGAATCTGGAGAACAAAATATGAATTTTTCCCCCTGCTGCCTTCTGGCTGTAGGGGACACATGCCAGCAGAGCATCCTTGCACAGGGTATCCATGGGCACCCTCATCCCAGGGACAAGGAAGGTCCATTTACACCACAGGGTGAAAGCCAGCAGCAGGAGAAGCACTTAGAAACCGTGACAACTTATGTAAGGATGATCTGCAGCCTCCAGGGAAATGAAACAGGATTTCACCCACTTGATCTCCTGTAATCACGTAACATCTGTAATACAGTCTAGAAATGAAAGACAAATGACAGCTCCCACGTCATGCTGATCATCTCGTGGTGAAGGCAACACTGAGCAGCAACTGAAATTTGATGGACAGATTTTCCAGAAATAAGAGTATAGGAAACCAAACTAATAGCTTCTTTTTTTCTCAGTTATATTGGATTAAGGCATGGCTGTGAGTATTTTGTCATGTAAACTCAGCTTTCTTTGGGTGAATATGATTATTTCAAGATTTGAGGCTTGTATCATTTGTAGTAGCAGCAGGTTGAAATCAAGCAGCTCATTGATGTGGCCAGGCAGAATGGGGTAAAGGATTTCAGGTTAACAGCTGGTGGCTGTCTCTTCCTCATATTCCCAAAGGGCAAAAACCACAACTATGAACCTTTCCACTGTATTTGTCAAAGATTATTTGTGTGTCTCCACTGGGCCTGAAATATTTGAAGAGTGCTTGTAAGGTATTGTAAAAATGAAATGTACTATTGTGTTTAATTCTGCAAATCACATGGCATTATTTCTGATGCCTAACTGACTGATGTGTTGAATGAACTTGCAGCGAGAGCNAGCCTCACCATATGTTTATGGTATATTTTATATGTGTGTGTGTATATATATATATATATATGGGGGAATTTGACATGTATACCTAGGGCCTGACAGTAGTGATTGATACTTTATAGTGTAAACACCCCACAGAGAAGACCAGCAACAGCGCATTTCACCAGTGCTCTTAAAAACATGGATTTGCTGACTCCTTATTTTCTACAAGTCTCCCCCCTCCCCCCCACCCTTCTCCCCCTCCACTGTTCTAAGGTGTCAAAATCTTCTTTAAGAGGGTGCCTGGTGGTTAGGTGCAGAGGGGACTGGTGCAGATTGAGGTGTATTGGGTTTGCTCGATGTAGCAGCAGAGAGGAGAGGTGGTGGCATAGCCAGTGCCAGCAGGCTCTGAGGACTCCCTGTGCAGCGTGGGGAGGAGGGATGCAGGTGGATGTGAGACTCCTGAGCCTGCAGACACAGTCTGCAACGGCTTCAGGCCAAAAGGCAGAATGTGAAGACCCAGAACTGAACACGTGTCTCGGTTCTTGGTACTCACCTCTCGGCACAACGGGGAAGCAGCCATTCTTCCAATGCAGCTGCCGTGCCAGACAGCACAGCGATTTATTCCTTCCTCTCAGCAGTGCTGGCACACTTGCAGCAGTGTGTACCAGCAGCTGCTCGGTACGTGCTCACTCCTACCTCTCTTCATCCCATCAATTTGATGCAATAGTTCATGCACATGAAAAAAAGACCTGAGCTAAGGGGGTTAATGTCAAAGCCTGTGACTGATGGAGTAACGGTGAACACCATCTACGTCCTGAACCCGGCAAACCTGCGCATCCTGACTTGTGTCTCCCTGTGGCCATTGATGTTGTCCTTGACAGGGGTCAGTGTCCTCCTGACATCATGCCTAATGGCCACCAATCTACACCCTTTTTGCAGTAATTTTGCCACCAGTGATTTGCAGGGCAGTCTCAGTCATACTCCATAATCTGTCAATGTTCCGTCATCTGTCAGTCAAACCTGCTGGACAACATCAAATGCACAGCTCTGCCAGTCTAAAGCATGGCTTGTAATTTGTTCTGGAGTTGTAGTTACTGGCTCTGATGCTGACAAACTTTTTCCCAAACTTTTCTCTCTTGACATAAGACCTCCTGCACCAAAGATGGGAGAAGGGCAAGGAATATGTCAAGGTCCTAGGAGGTGTGCTGTGAGAAGACCATAGCATAGGCTGCAAGGCATCTCTGTTCAAATCTCTAGTGGTTACAATCACTCTAGATGGTATTTTCAGAGGAAGGTTTTCAAAGGTGAGGTATTTTGGACCCCTTTTCAAGCCACCTACCTCTCCAATTTGTGCAGTTTATTTCTGCCAGGGCTCCATCTCTTCCCCATCCATCTTCTGGAGCCCAGGCCTAGAGCTTCTGTTCAGCTCTTACGATAAATAGATTAGTAAGTGAAATTGTGTTCAGTTTTCAGTAAACTCTTCTCAGTAGTTTCAGACAGTGCAGCAAGGGGTAATAACCACAGATTGTGATTCAGAGGTTCAGGTTGGACTGTATGAAAAATAACTTCACCAGAAGCATAGTGAAGTGGCTCATAGGGGCTGTCAGATCTCCAACCCTGGACCTTTTCAAGACGTGGCTGGATGAAGACATGGCAGACCTGAAGTAGTGATGGCGATTGTCCAGTTTCAAGCAGGAAGTTGGATTAAGTCATCTTCAAACGATATTTCTATGGTTTTGTGATTGTCTATGTTCTTAAATTGTCAGAATGGTCCTTTGAATGGGTTTGGCCTGAGGCAAGTGTCAGTCTCCTGAACCATTCCCAGGCATCACTTGCGAATTAGCCTAACCCATTCCCAATAAGCAGTTTGGATGGTGCCACCTTGTTTATAAGGGTAAAAGAATTTTATAGCATGGTAATGAGCCATTCTGTACCAGTTGGGCTCAGTGTCAGAGTATCCAGAAAACATATAACTAATAAAATTTCCTTGGATAGAGATGTTCTGTCAAGTAATGTAAAGTGGCAACCAGTGCAGATGTGTTTCCCACTTGTCTGGGTCTCTGGTAAGGGCAATCACAGGGTGGCTGTTTTGTTACCTTTGACAGAGGGCTAACAAAATGTGCACTTATTTAGTGGAGCACTAGGATCACTAGTTTATTACTTTAAAAGTTTTTTAAAAGATGAAAATGACAATCATTTTTCATGGCTGTCAAGAGGGTAACCTAGTTGTGATCTTGTAGATATATTTCTGAGTATTCTGTAGCAAAATAAAATTTGTCATTTTCTTTCTCTATAGAGATGTAGTGTGATGTTAAATTCAATTAGGATATACAATAAGAAGGGGTGCTGTCACATAATAACCTGATCTCTAAGACCTGAAGTTTATTGTCTTGAATTCATGGAGAGGGCTTTCCAATCAAATAAGCAAGAGACTCTGGTAGTCTTTGTTCATGGGTAGTCTAGTTCACGGGCTCCTGGCTACACGTGTCTGTAAGCAAGGTGGTAATTCAGTGCTTTCACTTAAGAATTTAGGTATTGCTATCATTTTACTTCTAGGAGGGGTCACAAGAATTCTCTTTCTGGATCAGACCAGGAGGAATGTAGTCCAACTCTTTGTCACAGGCACTGGCTGGGCTCAGCATCAGGGGGAGCCTGAGGTTCTGGAAACCAGTGGACACAACAGTTGGTACCAGATGGTGAAGAAAAAAAACTGCAAATAGCCCTGCAGCAAGGGGTCTGGAGTGAGACATCAGGAAAATTCACAATAACCATATTTAGACCTTGTTTTTCTGACCTTTACCAGTGGGTTTACATTGCATCCAAAAAGCCTCCTCTATTTTTTTGTTGATGTTCACCATTAGCAAATTCTGCATGCAGATGAGCTCTGTCTCTAGGGTGCTGTGCTTAGGCTTAGAGGCAGAAGAGCACAGTGCCTGCATCACCGTCACAGGGAAGGGAGGCAGAGCAAGCTTGGCCCTGGGCAAAAGGTCATGCAAACAGGCTAATGCTCAAAGCTATGGGTAAAGTCTGCAGGCAGTCCTGTCTCAAATGGTTCTCACATTACCATTTTGAGGCTGAAAAGTGGGTGTTTGTGCAAGCACAGGATTAGCCAGCTCTTCCTCCTAACACTCTTCTGAAGAAGAAACTTCTATTTCCATTCCAGAACTGGTGAAGTCGGAGCAGTGAGGTTACACGTTCTCCAAAGGCCCACGGGGAGTTAGTGGGAGGGTTTGAATTGCAACCTGTCTCTTCTGCATCCAGCCCTAAGCTTAGCCCTGCAGAGTGTGCTGCCCCCCTCGCCGTTTCCCATTTTCTTTGTCCCACCACATCCACTTAGAGAATGGTGAAAACTGGTCATTGGTTCCCCTCTCCAAGTTCAATCCCACAGGTCTTTTGTATTAGCCACATTTATCATCCTGTATGTTAATTCAATTAGTGACAGATTTACTTTTGATTGTAATGCAGCATTCAGCTCAGCAGGGCTTTTTTTTTTTTTTTTTTTTGAGGTGTTTTAGTCTTTTTAAAATAAAAAAGATTTTTTGTAGCGGCACTTCACAAAAGAAACATTTTCAAGTAATGTATAATTATACTCTACAGTTGTCAAACAGAACAGTGGTTAAGTGGCTGTTCAATAACATGCAGCAGCAATGCTATATCAGGTACTAACACTGCTTACCTTTTAGCTATGGTGTAATTATTGGTATTTTAGGCAAGATACTGCATTTATTCCCACGTGAAAGTGCTGCTGTAATGTGGGGAAGTATTCTTATATCATAATGCTTATCAAAGTTTGTATGTATGTGAGCAAAAATGAACATGTCAATCACCCTAGAAAGAAAATGAAGACTTGCTCATCCTTTCTAAAATCAGTAGTTTTAAAGAAGGTACAAGTGTCTTAGAGGCACCTGACTCTCGTGTGTTCTGAAAAAGTTCTGAGAACATACTGTCTTCCCCACTTTATAGAGTAATAGGAGGGCTATAAAAGAAGATGATGCTTGAACATAGAGGGTAGCAGAACATAATAAAGGCCATTCAACATTACTCAAACTGGTAAGTGGCTGATACTATTCAATTCAGCATGTTTTTCATAGCACCCTAAATTAAACATCCAAAATTTTAGAAGATTGTGTTTGAGCCTAGAAAAAAATACACTGGAAGAGATAAATCACCTCATAAATTCTTGAGGTCAAGGTGTATTTTCTGTAGTGTTTTGAAACCTGGGTGCACTGTGAAGGCTTAGCAAAAAAAGCTCCATGGGTAAGTGTTTTGTGCACCTTAAGTATGTGTTTCTATATGCATCAACTTCCTTCATGGTTTATCAGGATGAGAGTGTGGGAATTTGGGAAGTGCAGCACTCTCCTCAGACACTGCCCATACTTGCACCCTTGTCACTGCTCGGCACCAGCAGCCTGCTAACCTGTAATAGGCAAGACTGACAAGATATCTGACACCCTGTGCTACCCTTATTACACAGGAGCAGAGATGCAAGTGCACAGGCTAATATGATAGTAATGTAAAATGCTCATTACTAGTATTATAGGGAAAATATTGTGAACATTTATCGGAATTTTGAATGGTTGCTCATACAAAGTATTTCTTTACAATTCTTTGTTTGCAAAACAATGTCTTTTCTATGTCTGAACACTTGTATTCATGTCAAAAACACGGTAGCTGCAGAGGAACAAGAATGCTGGCTGGTTTCAGATGGTTGTTATTTGTCCGCTGCTGTTATGCTTGAGTCTCTAAAAAGACCTGTCTGGGGAGAAGAAACAGTATTGTGTGAAACGTAGCCAGTCACATGCCAGGCAGAGATTAGCTACCTACTTATGGATTACCTGAAATGGACATTTCTTTATGTATTCTTCTCTTATTCTGAAGAATAACTGACACTTTCATACAGGATAGGATTGTTTGCAAAGAGGAGAATGGCTAAATGTGTCAGATTTATTCACAGTGAATCTTTCAAAACAACCTTACTCTGATTTTTTTTTCTTGGAATAAAGAGCTGCTAATAGATGGAAAGCAAGGTTTATTGTCCAAAACATGGAGCACGAGATACTGATTGGAAACATAGCTGAATTCTTCCATATGTACATAGCTGCAGCAAACATGCAGAAGTTTTATTTGGTACATGAAGTTTTCAGAGGTACAGCATCAGATGGCAGCTGCCTGCCTTGCTATCCCGTGTCCTGAAACAAGTAATATTATCTGTGAACCTCGGCTGTGACCTATATATTCCTAACAGAACAGGTACTTTTTCATAGCTTTAGTAAAATATGGTGAATATTCCAGACCAGAAGGTGAGTTGCTCACTTATTGGATAGTGGCAAGCAAAGCTTCTTTGATGTTAATTCTTCTAACTCCAAACATTGGGTAAATAGCTGGTGACAGAGCTATCCCTGTATGGATGAGCAAACTCTCAGGCTTCAGTTTGAATTGTTAGGTTGGGTATCACAAAGAGTGTGGCATCCATAGCGTCATACCCATCCTGTCAAAGATGGAAGGGTAAAAGATCTGAGAATCAGAGAGAATTAATAGAAAATTTTCTGGCTGATTCTTCCTTCCCTTGAAGCTCACAAGGTGGTTGCTGAATGAGCTCCTGCAGCCTTTCACTCTACATTAAATAAGCGTGAACATCCCACCATTTTTTCCACATCTATGACAGCAAAACTCCCTGGTAAGAATCACCCATAACTTCAGCTCAGCTTCCCTTCTCCCCTGAGGAGTGTTTAAAACTTCCAAATTGCCTGGAAGCTTTCTGGGAGCTTTTTTTGCAGAGTCACTCTTAGCCCTTTGACATCAGTTCCCTCGTCCTCCTCTCCACCCCTGTACTCTGCTCATTTAATTACTTTGCTCCTCAGCTAGGTCGAAGTGAGCATTTGGTGCCAGAATGACTCAGTGCTCCCAAAGTGCCATCCGTCGGCTCTGAGGCTGATGGACAATGGAAGGCTGAATGCCTTGGGGAGGGACCCTGGGGAAAGAGGTCTTTCTGCTCTGCAGCCCCGATCTGAGGCTGGCTCAGTTCTGTAGAGATAGAAGCTGACACAGCAACGTGCAGACCGTTGTCTCTGGCAGAGTCGCCCCTGAAGTATGAAGTGCAATCAAACATAAGTCAGCAAGGCTCTATATATTTCATTTCCCAGTGGTAGTCTACTCAATCACGTGCTTAATTTTTTTATATGTTTCAAAAGCATGGTAATAAAGAAATGTATCTGTGTGATGCCATCTTTCACTTCTTTGAATACAGTCCCTCTAGGCAAATTCAAGAGCATCTGTCCAAAGTGAAGCATAAAGTAAAGTCAGGCACCTCAAAAACAGAAAGATAAATCATTGAAACGCTAAGTGAGGCATAATTCTGAGTTTGGAGTGATACATGCCCATACTTGGCACATCAGTTATTTTGATAGGTGCTTCAAAGATGAAGGCGGCCATGACCTGAGGCTGTTTAAAAATCAATGGTGAAGTAGTTTAGCAAGCGTGCTATTTACTTCTTGGGATTTCATATAATGAATGATTAATTTAAAAAGTATATAGTAACAACCCCCCCCCATAATTTTAAACGGTTTTCTCTTAATGGCTGATCTGTATTTTTAATTTCTTCTAAGGATCGCTTATCGGCCTCACTTGATTTTTGTTTACTGAGGTTTGAAAATGACCTCTTTATATTGGTTCTGGTAAGAATTTTCTGTGTTACAAGATCTAAAACTTCACCCATTACATGCAGTGCTGAAACTCCTAGGTATATCAGGGCTTTGGGGTAACTGTCAATGTGGTGACAATAGTCTCAAGTGCCTCCATGTTAAAGTGCATCCATGGCTGTAGATTCATGCCCTGGAGGAACATAAATGGCTATACCATAGAGTTATCAAAACAAGAAAAAGATGCATTATTTATCTGCTAATGTGGAAATGGAAGGAGATACATACACTAAGGATAGATAGTGCCTGAAATATATATCCTTAGTGCCTAATCTTTGTCTCAATTATACTTGCAGCTGTCCCATTTGAGGAGCCAAATTTGAACCATCATTTGACAGCAGAAAAACATTCCCATTGACCTAAATAAGCCTTTTTTCTTTCCTGCAGACTGCAGACTCAAGGCATCTCTCTGTAGTGATTTAACATTCATAGTGGCTTAGCACAAACATTGTGGGGAGGTCCGGTATCTTCACTGTGACTTCTTCCATGTACTGAATCTTGGTGAAAATCTTGGGCCTTATCTTTAAAATGCCCCTCAGAAGTTAGGGTTTAAGATGGTCTGAAAGACTGTGTGAACATAAAAGAAGAAACATGGTTGAGAACACAGTTCCTCTAGCACTTTAGTGCCTGTGGAGGGGGCAGCTCCTTTGCTAGCTTTTTCTGTGTCCTCATGTAATGTCCATTATGTGCCCTACATGCACAGCTAATTATTGCATTAGGCACACAGTTTTGCCTTCTGCCTGGAGTGAGGGTGAACAAACACCAACCAGTGTGTTGCTTAATGCAGTAGCAGAAGGGACATTGACATTCTGGGAACGAGAAAGCTGCAAGGATTTCTGCAGCAGAGAATGAGTGGCTGATCACTGCTCCCAAATCCCTCTGAGCTTTGTGCATCCAGCTGCTGAGGTTGTGATGATGAGGCTGGTCCATTAAGAAAGGTTTTCAGAAATGTCAGTCAGCTTTGTTTAACAAACAGAGCTTACTGGCAAGTCTCATGGCACAATGGAATGGGAGGAGACTGAATATGACCTACGTGAAAGGTTTTTGGTCTGAAAACTGGGGTAAACAACAGCAACGCAGAGAGTATTTGTGTGATTGAGAACTCATTCAGCTCCAAACCATACAACCAGCTTATTTGGCACTACTGTCTCAACAGAAAGTGGCCAGGCTAGCAGTGACAGCCCAGCTGGTGTCTGGAGTTCAGATGCCCCTAAGACTGATCCCAGAAGCAGCAGCCAAGAGATCTGACCTATCTGAAAGTGCTAGCAAGTACTTGGGCTTGGCTGGCTTCACGCAGAGCTTGTTTCAGCTAGAGATGGACAGAGCTCATGGTTTTGCTCTGCAGATTTTATGTACTAACATTGTCATTTTGTGTCCTGGGATTTTGGATGCAGGCCCAGAGATGAATTTAGCTTTTTCTGCAACTTTTCAGGCAATAGCTATTTCACGTTTGTGACTCTTCTTTCACCAGAAAGGGAGTAAGATCTGTCAGCTGTTACTTTAGCATTAGCAGCACAGAGACCTGTTCACATTGCTTGCCACTCTCTGTTGCATGCTCTCTGGTGGATGTTGCCTTACTGGTTTTGTCCAGCTGACTCAAGATGTGATAAAAGATGTGTGTTCACCCCTGCTGAGGGGTAATGCAGAAGCCTGATGGAAAGCAGAGAGAGAAAAGGAACCCCCTTTTGTTCTCCTTCTCTCTTCTTGGATGGAATAATGAGAAAAAGGGGTAGGTAAAAGCATATGTCCTGGAGATGAGTAATGGCTTGTGTCATTGCTGACCTTCTGTTCTGGTCCAGTGCAAGCGTCCTTCCTGTTACTCACTGCTAGGATGGAGAAACAAAATGCCAATTTTATTATGGTTTGGCAGAGGTCAGGCCAAAACTCGTAAACTAATTGTGAGGTCTGGGCTGAGACTACACAGGGGTCCCTATGCCTGCTCAAATTAGTGCTTATACACACTTTATACATCACTTCATAGACAGTAGTACGGGAGGGAAGAGAAGCCCACTGCTTGATAAGACCCACTCTGGAAAGTGGCAGAGCTGTACCCCAATATTTGCTGTGAACTAGGTGGAGCAGAGGGTGGAAGCTAAATTTCCCGCACTTGAGTGCTTTTGCTATTGGGCTACTGATGATAGGGAGGCAAATGCCCACTGCTGTTTTATTACGAGTGGTTTCCATGTATGCTGCTGCAGCCATGTGCAGCCTGGTGTGGAGTTAGCCTGCATAGCTTGCCCCGAGGGACCTAAATACCCGAAGCAGGTAGACGGGGGCAGGACACATGTCACCGTGGTCACCTTCTTCTTGGGAGGGTGAACCGACTCCCACAGAGCTCCGCATTGCTGAAACCAGTCTGGTTCAGGTCTGAGGCTCTCTCTGTAGTTTCTGTACTACCTGGCACCCTGCATAGAAGTGCTCCTTTTTAATTCACTGTGGTTACTTCAGAGAAATTAATTCCTAATTAGAAAACTGGCTAGTTGCCAAACTTGGCTTATACTCACGCACAGGTGCACACCTTTGGAGCTGGATTTTCTTTTTATAAACACAGATAAGAACATGCTGAACTATTTTTTCCCTCTTACTCATGCTAACAATACAGTATTGTTATTTTCTCTTTTATTCCCTGGTCATCCATTACTGATCTGTTGTTTGACAGTCCCAATGTGCACAGTAAATAAAAATAGCGGGACCAATTTAAGCATAGGCACAGAGGCAGCCGTCTGTGGTAGCAGGCTGTAAATGGTGCTACAATGGTGACGGCAAAGGAAAGCCAGCATCCTGCTGCTGACTTTTCCAGGGCTGGAGCCTTGGAGAACCAGGCTTGCTCTTGAAGGAGACATGAGAGCTAAGGAGGCAAAGGCTCCTGCTAGGAAAAAGGGGTCTGTACCCTAGATGAGATTTTTCAGCTGATGAGAGGAGAGAGATCCCTGCCTTACCCCCAAAATGCACTGAGCCTCCTCCTCCAACCTGGCCCTCCTCTGTTGTTCTGTCCCAATTAATTTTGTCCTGAGAAGCCATGGGGTAGCTTTGAGAAATAATATCATCTAATTTTATTCCTTGTTATGTTTTTTGACTTTAAGTAAAAATACCTCGACGTTAAGAGCTCAGTCCTGTTCATCCTGAGTCTGTGGTGAGAGGAGCTTGGCATTGCTTTCAAGACGTGGTCTGCATCTCAGATGTCTGAGACCGTATCTCTTAAGAACAGGAGAAAGAAAATACAACTCACCACCACATTGTATTAACAAGCTATTAAAGATTGTATTTTCCTTGACTTTCATCGGTAGCATTAATGTGATGCAAGTATGATCTAATGGAAAGAAGATCAAATCCTATGGATTCTCAAAGTCATTGTGGATGCTGGCTTTGCTGGTGAAGAGTTACTCCTATCTGTGGCTTCATAGTCGTTTTTCTGGCTCCTGCAGTACAGGATGCATTTTAATTTTCTACCACAAATCCATAAAGAAAAATATTTATAGTGCCTGTGGTAGGTAGTCATTTCAGATATTTCTTAAAAAACAAACCATACAATGCAATACTTCTTCTAAAATAAATAAATTTCAACCCTCTACTTTTTAAAGAGTAAGCGGCATCACAGGGAATTTTTATGTTTAATATTCTATGTTCATAGTACTCTGAAATCAGCTAACATTTAAAAAAATGTCACTGCACAACCAAGCATCAATGCGTATTTTTAAGGCTGCTCAGGTTTTTGATGTGATAAATCAGTTTGATTTTGAGAGCTTTTTATGGTGATAGGACAGTTTCCACAGAGTTTGCAGAGTTTGTTCCACCTTGGTGTTTAGCTGGAACTTCATCTCAAAACATAAATTTACAAAGGTTTTTCCAGGTCTATATGTTTTCAGAAGGTTTTTTAAAAAGAATGGGGTCATCTACATGTTTATCTGAAAAAAACACAGCCAGTTGGAATCTCAGAAGAAATGTGTACAGTTGTACACTCAGATAGTTTAAGAGACCTGAAACATTATATTTTCTGTGGGTTATTTTTGCACCTCTGATTACTGACATTCCTGAATTCTACCCATTGTGGCAGAAACACCTGTGGAATGACAGAACATGAAGACGTAGAATTAGCATTATGATTGCTATATATATTTTTATAGGCTTGGTATGGCTGTGCTCTCGAGGAAATGGATCTAAAAGACAATTTTTATTGCTTAATGCATAGCTCCACTTTGGAAGAATGCAGGTAACAAGTTCCAGTTCAGATTAATTTTACCTGGTCCAAAACTGGTCTTACAAGACCTAAAACTATACAAAATAGCTGGACTGGTCTGTAGTCGAGATGGAGAAATGGGAGGTGCACAGGTCCGTGTGCCCCCCAGCCCCTGTGCAAAAGATCGGTACTTGCCTGGAGATGCTACGGATAAGCAGTATTTTGCTGTGCGGAAGCTGAATTGCCATTTTTTGAACCTGGTCCCTGTCCCTGAGAGGACCAAGTGTGGGTGCTGGACTGATCATGGGCTGCTGTCATTGCATTGTCATCAGCATTGCCACCCTCAGGTGGTGCCAGTTTGGTGTTTACAACCTCAAGACTTCGCTCTCCGTGTTGGCCCCTGAGCTTAGCATCACTACTGGGTTATCACAATGGTAATGTAATCCCTAACATTTCTTGGGATTGCATAGCTCACTGCATTCGGACCTTTTCATATAACAGGTGTTATTGCTAATAATTTATTTTGGCCTTGATGGGACAAATATTGCCACGTTATCAGTCAAACTCTGACTCTTGAGGGGAAAAAAGCAAAACTTTGTCTTCTACAGGTAATTGGGTTTTCATTTCAAGAAAGACAATATTTATAAATTCTCATTTCATTAGCAACTTCTTCCCTTTTTAAATATCTGCTAACAGATTTTTAAAAAACACCAAAAAACACTGGCAGAAAATACCTGTAAGAATTCCTGACCTTGGTTATGACTATGGCAACTCCATCTGGGTTATTGAATTAATCAGGAAATACGCCCTTATCAGACCCCCACATTTACCTGTCTTGCCACTGAGCATTTTTGAGTTCATATAGTTAATCTTGGTTGACAGAAGTGCTGACTCTGTAGCTACATGAGGAGAAGTTGGTGCAGGAATGCCTCAAGATACCAAAGTGGCCAGGGAAGGACACAGGGCATGGGTGGAAGAGCCCAGACACCTTATGCCATACCAACATTGTTGCCAATAAAAATGTATTACATATGGGTTTTCTGAGGTATGAAATCTTTTGGGCAAGCAGAGGCTGTGTGAGATCCTTCGCAGCTGTAAAAGTTCTCACAACCTTTGGCATAAACCATAGTTTCTATGTAGGTATTTCACACTTTACAAACAAGTAATATACATGCAGATGAATAATAAGAACTGTCTTTCTAGTCCTTTAAAATTTCCTTTCTGCCTTGGGAACTTTCATCAAAGCAAGTGGATCTCTGAAGTTACTGCCGGTATTGTGGCGTGACTGCGTTGACTGGGAAAACAACAGCTACCGAGGTACTTTATTTTACTCTGAGACCTTCTGAGGCTCAGCTGGGCAACATGAGTGGGGTTTGGTGCAAGCTGTACCTACTTATTTTATTTTGTTAGATGATAAAGTTACTTTTGAAAGTGTGTCCTGCAAAAGGAGAAGATAGGCCGGGCTGGGCTGGAACATGCATAGATCAGGGTAGCTCCACCTCCCTTTGCCTATGTGGAGCCACATCATAGCTCTGCTCTAGCCTTAATTAAAAGGGAGTTTAAAATCTACAGAATTTAAATTATTTTTGTAATTAAATTTAAATTCTTCAGAATTTAATTTGCATAGAGGGTAGATCAAATATGCTTAATCCATCTGTGGTCTGTGATACTGAGGCTTCTCGCCAAATAAGTAATACTGAAGAATAAATCCACTTTCTCTGCCTGTCACAAGGCAGGGATGTGTACAGAGCAGCAGAAGGAAGGGGACAAGGTGTGGACAATGGCCATAAGGTCTGTGAGAGCCATCACACTCCCTTTTCAGCCCCTCGGAAACTTTGTTGAGATGAGCTCCAAGAGCATGCAAGACTTTGCATGATCCACAGGACACGCTTTCTTTCAAAAGCTGCTGCAAAGACAAGCCTGATACTTTAGCATATTTTGAATGTCAGATATGATTTATGAAATGAGACTTCAAGCCTTATTTCCTTTTATTACTGAATAAAATTTTTTCAAATGCTTATTAAGATAACCTGAAAATCAAGGAGGAAAACAATGAATCACTCACAAAGAAGAAATGAATCTTTAAGAGAATCCTAAAAAAGAAGCATCTATCACTCATTCTTCTTCATTTATCTCCCCAGGCTGAGTTACAGTCCCATCTGTGTGACTGATGTTGCCTCTGAACAACCTTCTTCCCCACCTCCTGCCTTGCCTTTCCCAGGTTAGTCATGCCACCCACCCAGAGAAGTTGAGTAGCTGGAGCTCCTTCGAGGTGATGCGACGGAGTTTCTTGCTCTCCTCCTAGTACCATTCATACTGCAGCCAGTTCAAAGAGTGAACACAAATCAATACTCTCGGCTGCTGAAATCAAGCAAACCTTATGGGCTGTGCCATGTCGTTTTTCATGATTATGTCATTTTCCAATAGCGGTTTCTTAGGCTGCCATTACAACAAGAAAAGGAGCAATTTCTCCAAGTGAGGAGCTGAAAGGCAAAACCTGGTGATGTTAAGTTTGATCCTGGTCTTCACCCAGAAACACCTGAATGTAATGGCTGCAAGCTAAAAAATATTAAGACCTTCTTAGGCAGTGTGGTTTGCATGCTCTGGCCAGGTCAGGTGTAGGGTACTTATTCCTGTCACCCAGGTACCCCCTGGTGAATGATCATCTGCTCCATCTGTTTAATCTCTTCTCCAGTTTAAAACCACTTTGTTCCTATGGACCTTCTCTCTTTTATTACAAAAGCACTACAGAAAAATTAATTGCTTGCTGTGCTTATCTATATGTTAGCTCAGAGACTGATTTTTCCAGCTCACAGCATCAGTAACAAACTGGAAAGTTTGGAAGTGTTTCTGCAATGCGCTAATGGGTAAGCTTCTGCTCTTCATCCCACTCAGTGCAGGACTGGACTAGTGTTGCTGGTAATTAATCTAGAGCTATGTTCAAAAAAGTCAAGAAGAGAAGTGGGGCTCTAAACAGTTAGCTGCCCACTTTCAGAAATGTTAGCTTCTGTTTCTGTGAGTAATAGCGGCTCCAGCACTGGACTCCCTCTGCTTGGTATGGCACTTGAGAAAGAGCTATCAAAAGTAAGTGGAGCTCCTCCTCTGCACTAAAAGTGCAAGAAGTTTGTAAGATTCCATGTTTCTTCTCAGTCTTCGTTAATAGTGGAAACCTGCAGAAAAGAAAAAGGACACCTATAATGTGTCTCAGGTGTGATGCAAGCTGGTTGTTTATTTACCGCTGATGTTGGGCATGGAGGTGTGTACAGTCAGGAAGGCATTGGGACCCTGGGGTTGCTGTGAATGCTCTTTGGAGAGGAGAGGTATACTAAGTATTCTGCTGAATTTGGAATAGGTAATCAGCAATTAAATTGCATTATATCGGAAAATAAGAATTAAAACCCAGGTTGGGAAGTATTGGTTTGGGGAAGAGTAATTCAGCACTTAGCTGAATCTCTGTGTAAGAATTAGAGCTTAGTTGTCTGAAGGTGACCTGGGGGATTTTTTGGGATTGATTATCTACCATCCGCACTGGTTATTCTTTTTTCAGCAAGAGCTTTGATATCGAACATCGGCACACTCCTGTGCAGTGCCCAGACACACACACGCACAGAGGCAAACCTCTTTTGTTTCCATAATATAATGAAGATATCTCCCAGTTTTTGACAAAGGTTGTTCGGAACTTGTTCCATCTGTCGAGCCATCTATCTTGAATACATGCTCCCTTACCTTGGCCTGGCTTCTGCCGTCAATATGTAATTTCCCGTCGAAAAGTGTTTCTTTTTAGAGTTGTCACAGAACAACAGAACCAACATCCACATCTTTTCCCAGGGCCATAGGTGAAATACTGAAGCAAAGCCAAAATCTACCATAAGAGTTCTTGAAAACTGAAGAAACATTCCTTTGAAAAAGCCTAATGACTGATTTCTTTGCTGAAACTAAAACTATTTTTTTATTATCTATACGCATTATTTTTACCTTAGTCTTAAAGTAACCATATGCCAAATTTACCACTGAAACTAGTGGTGACTTTGACACGTAAAACTACAACACCATAGCAGCTAGCAAGACTCCAGTGAAGCAGAACATATTCCTCTCGTGATTTTACGTATTATTCACAGTGCTACTATGAATTAAAATCTCCTGAGGGTGGATCCAAGCTCTGCTGCAGACCTGTTCTATGGCCCACTTCACAACACCTTTAGAGATCCCACGTACAGAGGCAGTGGGACAGAAACTTTTATGTAGTATGCACAGATTATCTGGAGCTACATTCTATGGACATTAAATTAGTAATAAAACTGCTGGTGATTTACTGGTACAGGAGTGAGACCTTAGGAATTCCTGTTTCCTAATAAGAAATATTTTTATTATATCACTATAAATTCAGTTGAAAAGCCAGATTAAATGGCATGCTGCAACAATTATTAATAAAAAAACCCCAAACAGTAAGTAAATAGCCAAACAGTAAATCTTATTTCAAAACATATTGACTATATTGATTGGACAGAAATGGGCAGCATGGGAGAAACTCCATGTCTTTGAATGGAAGAAAACAGAATTATGACAGTTTTCACTGCATACCCTGCAAAGGCCCGGCTATAATTTGTATTTGCTGTATTTGTCCATCTAATTTGTTTTTGCTGTATTTTTAAAATACTGAAACATGTATAAAGGCTTTGGGAGATGATCTGAGTTTAGAATATGTCAATATAGATTTTATACCTATACTGTAGCCATCATACAGTACAATACAATACAATACAATACAATATTGTGCCCCAAACTATCACAGAGAAGGTCCTCTTTTATAGTACCGTTTTCCCCCTAAAATGAAAAAACAGAGAAAGCAGCTGATTTCTTTGAATCAATGAAGCTGTCTCATCTACTTGCCCAGCACCACCATGTGCATTTATGTCTGTGTGCATTAATGTGACGCATTACTGGAAAGGGACTGTCAGAAGGCAACGTTTGCAGGAGCAAAGAAGAGAGGTTTTAGGGATATGAAATCACAGTAGACGTTCCAGTTATCCCATTAAGACAAGATGTGACCTTTAAATGGAAGAGTGATACTTTGGAGTCTGACATTTGATTTCCCAGTGTGCTCCCAGCGTGTTGCAATTTGCTACAAAACAATGAGTAGCATTCATCTGAGGCTAAAAGTTTCTTTTGGAAGTGCACAATATTCTGTGAAAACAGCAATTGTATTTTATGGCTTGCCAGGCAGTCTTTCAACGTGCTAGTGAAATTATCAGAAAAGGAATGGGAACAGGTTTATAAATATTGCATGAGAGGAGCTATATAAACAAACAAACAAAAATCTATGGTTACAGACATATTACCCCTTTTATTAAAGCAGTATTTATTCATGCATTAAAAAATCACTTTGAAATTTTAAAGAGTTTGGTCTAAGCTGGGAAAGCTGAAACAATAGCTGTTTCAGTGCCTATTTTCAGTGTCCTTTCCCTCATTGCTGTACAGTTCATACACTGCTCTAAGTACAACTCTCCCTCTGGACGTGGCTCTTCGTATTGTGGGAAATTTTTATAAACACTCTGCCTAGCCTCAGCTCAAGAAAGGAGCTGTTACTTGCAGGGCATGTCAGTTCCTACAAATAATGGATGATCCACACTCAAAAGAAAGGTGGGAAAAGCCCCAGGAACAAGAACTTGGTTGTTCTTGGAGGTGGGCAGAGGTGAGGTTTTTGTCTTGCAGAGCTCTTTCCCACTCAACGGACTTTGGTCTTGCACTTCCAGTGCCTCTTCTGTTGCACTTTCTGGGAAGAAAATGGTATTTCCTGGCAGGGATGCAGCAGTGGCTGGATACGTGCATCACCAACGCATGCCTCAATTTTTTCACCTCATTTCAGCGAGGCTCTGTTGGCAGATGACCACTGTATTTTACCTGCTGCCTCACCAGGGAGCATCCCGGCCCCGGCAAGTCCTGCTGTGCCAGCGCCCTACGAGCATGGCAGCCCTTTCCCTGGGCTCACAGTCTCTAGGGTCGCACCTTCACAAGCTTATCCTTTGCCACTCTGGGACACTGGTCCTGCTATGAAGCGCTCACCATACCACCACCAGTAGCTTCTTTTTAGAAATTCAAAACAAAGTTTTTCCCCATTTATTAATGTTGATTTTTTTTGACAGAGCAAGCTCTAGAAGAGCCAGGTCGTCTCACCTGTGAGAAATAGGACAGGCTCTGTTTTAATCCCATGTTCCTGTGATCGTCACTGGGAACTGCAAGGTGATGTTCCTCTGCTTGGAATTTGTGTCCTCAGCTCCTCTCCCGTAATTAGCCGTTTACACTAGCTCTCCCCCAGCAAAGGTGGAGCTGATGTTCTGCCTCGTACTTTCTTTACCTGGTAGCTGAGTTATTAGGAACTGGTGAACGCTCGGTGATGGACAGAGGGGAGTTGGTAGAAGCCATCCCATTTGGGGTTCAGTGCTGCTTGTGCCCCTCCAGAGCAGCTGCAGAGCCCACAGGCTCGGGGGGGGGGGGGTCCGCTGGCCTCGGGCAGGAGCTGGGGGAATAAAACTAACAGCATACAGCTGTTGAAGGCAGGTAAATGGAAAGGCAGCAGGATGGAGATGCTCCATGCACACTCCACGCTGGGAGTACTGCAGGTGGACACAGGGAGAAACGCAGATTACTGGGACCATGGGTAAATCTACACTGGGATTAGAAAGGAGCTGGCGACCTTTGGTGTCTGACATCTGTGGGGACCACAGGAAAACAGAAAGGGTTTCACTGAATTCTATTCAGAGTTTCAGGTTTTGTGTCTTTTTTGGGGGGTGGCTTGTTTCAGGAACATTTTGGGAAGTCAGAAAACTGGCAGATTTCAGAGAAGAAATGTAAAAGTTCATCACTAGTATTTTGCATCTTCGTCTTGCAGGGTGCTAAACAGGCGGTGAAACTGTCAGCTCCAGAAAGGTGGCTTTGTTGTTTGCCATTGCTGGCTTGGATGGGTTTTTCCAGCTTTATCCACTGAGACCTTGAAAATGTAGCAGGTCTACTGATACTGAGTGAATTAGCATGTCACACCTCCTCAGGCCGTTAGTACCTCTGGGCTTTTGAAAGCCAGGATTGTTCTGTAATTATTTTTCATCTCTACATGGTTGTTAAATGCTGTTAGTCAATACAAAATGTTTCTCAGAATGTTTCTGGACTGTTTCATTAGTAATAATAGATTATTTTCCCAAACAAGCAAAGCAGAAGTGAGCTTCAATGTCTCTGAAATTGCTACAAAGGTAATTATATAAGTTCCACTAGTGCCAAATAGCATTTATAGTTAGTTTTTGTGTCGAATCCACTTATTAATTTTCTTTAATAATTTACAATTTGACTGTCACCATGGCACCACTTTGCTTTGTACCTGGCAATAATGGTTCTGTAGACAGGAAGCCCGCGAGGGAATGAACAATAACACCTAAAATCTGAAGTCGTGACTAAGAAGAGAATTTTGGATTAAAAAAACAAGCTCTGCCAGGCCAGACTGCTAGGAGGGTGAGACCAAATGCTGATGGCGGGGCTCCCCTTCACTGCATCCTTTTCCTGGCTTCAAAACCACTGTATTTAGGGGATGCAAAAATGACTAGATCATCCAAGCCTTAAATGTGCTAAGTAGAAAAAAGTACATGTTGTCCTTTGTAATAGTGTTTAGTCTGTAAAAATAAATTTTAGACAGAAGATTGACAACTCATAGTGAATCTCCTCTGTTCTGTTTTTTGTACTGTATTCTGTACTTTGAGACTAGGGAAGAGGTTTAGTTACCTTCAAACCCCTACCCTCCCATGTTTTTTTAAACTGAAAAGCAAATTGTTCAATTATCTTCTCAGGACACAATGTTTAATGATCTGTTATTAACTACTTGCCCTTCTCTTCATCATTATTATCGCCAGTCTTAACTCTTTGGCACCAGTAAATTTTTTGCTTCAGGTTTAGTAATTAAAATAGGAATGATTACAGACTCAATCTGTTAAAGTATCTTCTCTGTATAAGTGAAACACTGTGCATTATTTGCACTACAACGAGAAAGAAAAAGAGAAAAAGAAAAAGGAAAAAAGAAAAAGTAAAAGGAAAAGGAAAAGAAAAGAAGAAGAAAAGAAAAAGAAAAGACAAAGAAGAAATGAATAAAGAAAAAAAGAAAAACAAAAAAGGAAAAGGAAAAGAAAAAGAAAGGAAAAGGAAAAGGAAAAGAAATGAAAAAAGAAAGAAAAAGGGAAACAAAATAGGAAAAGGAAAAGAAAAACAAAGGAAAAAAGAAAAAGGAAAAGAGAAAAAAAAAAAGTTTTGAATTTTCAATCTAGACAAACTTACATGATGCCAAGGCCATTTCTTGATTATGATTTTACTGATGGGAAAGCAAAACTCTTTAAGCTTTCTTTAAATTGTTAAGTAAAAACGATTGCACACCTTATGCAATGTCAGTAGAGAATTAATAAGCTGCCCATGAGAAAGATGTGATGGAGGATAGTGATTTTTTTTCCAGCAGAGGGCACTGAAGAAATATAACCAGATCATTGCTTATTACCATGGTGCTCTGAATTGGAAGCAGGAAGGGCTGGTTATTTCACAGCAATGCCTATTTCTGAGGCTTTATAATCTGAATGCATATCAGAGAAATCTGTATGGGTTGTTAATAAACATCCGAACATTTTTATCTAGATGCAATGTTATATTCCTCTTTTTCAAGGTTTTAAACTCTGTAGGCTTGCAACTGTTGAGTACCCTTTCTGTAATCTGAGTTCTAAACAACCTCTTCCTTTTCATTTCTTTAGTCCCAGCTTTAATGAATAATTTATCATGGAGGGACACTGCACAGGAAAGCACTAATTTAGATGTGCCTGGTTCACAGGGGACTTTAACTTGTCTCTGATCAGTAAATGAACCAATTTATATTGCTTTTCTGTAAACATTAACAACATAATTTTACTTGAAATTTTTAGGGGAAAATGTTGTGTTACCTAAAATAATCTAAATATTAATTTTACTTTGGGACTGATTAAACAAATATGCATTACAGAAAGTTCAGTAGCTTTCTTTAAAACAAAAGAACAGTCAGAGACAAAGGGAGATGGAAAAGTGCTGTGAAAATTATCCAGCCTATCACTTATAACAAGCCTAAATTTTATGTTAGGTGTGTAACTGTCTTGCTAACTGCTGCTTTTTGGCAGCTGTATCAAGGATAGTTTTTGACACCAAATTTCAAATTCTAGTCATATTTGACTGAGATTTCAGTTAATTTCTTTGGTGGCATTTGTGTATTATTTTGTTATTAGGCAGCACCAGAAATGCTAAATGCTTCTTTTCTGGATTGTTGGTGGTCTGTTCCTTACCTGGTTAACTTTGAATGCAGCTTTTGGTGAATGCCTTCCTATTTGTGAGAGATGTGTTTTCTAAGTTGGTTTTAGGTTTGACCTTCTTTCCCCATGCCCTGCCCCATGGAGGACTGAGTCTAACCTTGTACCTGGAGTCTAATGTGTGATCCTTGCTTAGCCCACACAGCTACAGGGCAACAGAATACTAGCTACCGAGATACGTATTTTACTCATTTTATGAACTGAAGATTGAACTGGTTAAGCACAAACAAGCCCCTCTTGCTGAGCTGACACAGAAGGTGATCATTCAAGGTAAGCACAATTTCTCCTCTATCCATTTCCTTTTCCAAGGGATAGGTAACAAGCTTAATTAATTAGGCATTTATTTCCTTGCTTTGCAAAAACAACCAATGCTGCAGGCATAAACAAACAGCTTTTCTTTTGAAAGAGCTTACTAGTTTGGAAACATGATCTATAGTTAGTGTGAAGAATGTCACTGGGTCCAGCAACGTTGCTCACTTTTAATTGAGACCAGTGTTTATATTTTACTGATTAAGCCATAACTTAATCAAAGAGGGGTTTGGGTTTCAAATGAAAATGGATTCAAGGGAATGTACCGTAATGCATCTTCCTCCTTCCTTCCCTCTGCCCATGGAAGTACCCTCAGTTCCCCATGTTTCCCCTCAGGGTACTCTTTGCCCCTGAGCGTTTTTCCACTTCTGTATTTCTTGTTCCCTCCATGTAGCCTGTCGTAGCCACTATGCTTTCAACACTGCCATGTCCTAAGCGTCCTTCACCATCACACCTCTAGACTTGTCAATGAAGGTCCTCCTCACAGCTGATCCAATCCCTCTTGTAACGTCTTCCAGTAAAATTCTGTAGTTTTCCCTGTCATTTCTCATTCATCCAACAATACCCCAGCCTACCCTGTGGTCCTCCCCATTCCCCACCTCCAGCCCCTGGCTCTTCCATGTTCTCACTACAGCGTGACAGATTTCGCTGTTCCTCATGGACTGCTCTTGGCTGCTGGTTGAGAAGACCTAGCTCTTTGTGATTACTGACTCTCCAGAGAACATACATATATATGTTCTTTGACCTGCCAGCCAGCTGGCTGCCAATAGAGAAGCGATGCACATTTTTACCAGCCTGCTGGCCACCAAACCCTGCGCTCTGGCTGGGAATTACTGGTGCTCTGCCTCATACCCTGACAGAGCAGACAGCATGCACGTGCAAGCTTTTCCTCAGGACTTGCTTGACAGCAACAAGGGACGCATTCAGATTGAGGGGTTTGACCACAAAAATAGAATCTCAGTGGTCACCAGAAGAGTGGGAAGATTACACTAACACTCTGGTGATGACTGAACTAATTGTCTTCACTTGCAAATACAAGTCAAATGCCTTAACAACCAATATTTTTATTATTGGATGGAAAACTTTAATCTGATTGATAGATAAACAGGGTAACAGCAAGTATTACAGAGTTATATTAACAGCCATTTACACTCTTTCCTTCATGGGGCAGGCCAGCTGGTGGTCTTCCCCCATCTGCAGTAACTTTTAGTCACAGCCTACAATTTTAAGTCTTGCTGTGTAGGAAGGCTTTGATTTAAGGTGAGCTAATATGGTGGGTGTTCCTGCTCACTGCTCCTCCTCCTGTGGGCTGCCCTGGTGTGACCCTCTTTGCCTTTGCTCTCTTCTGGCCTGTGAGTTTTGCTGCTTGCCTCTCTCTCCCAGTTCCTCCCAGTAGCCATGTTCATACCAGCCCATGCTCCGCTCTGTCTGATGGCCTCTCCCATAGCTTTAATATCCATCCTTTACATCCTGTGCAAGAAACACTTACAGCAAACGTCCCCACCGTCCTCCAGTTTCTCAGGTGATTAGCTATGTGTCCCAGTTTTGGGAGCTATTGCTTTAGATTAGGAGGGCTACAAAAATGAGGGCTGTTCAGACACCATTGATAGGCCCAGGGCGTCAATACTTTATTACACCTGACGTTTTCTCCACTTCACAATATGACTCGCTTTCAGGAGGAAAAACAGCTCCTCAATACAAAAGTGAAGGGGAGAGAAATAAAGATGTACCTGGTCTGAGCTCGCTGTGCTCAAAAAACCTGCTGGTACTGAAGCCTGCAAAGTGGGGTGGGATATGGAAGACAGCTCATTCAGGGCTAAAATTGGCTCCCTCTGTAGCTTCTGGGAAGGCAGCTGGGACACCTTGATATTTTTGGCGACTAAGGCCCAACAAGGTGTTGTGGTCCTTGGTCTAGTTTTCCTTTGTGATCTACCTTTGCATCAGGATGTTTTGTTTCACCTGGCTAGCATGCTCTGGCTGGTGCTGTTTGTTTATGACCTTACTGTTGCACATTTGCATTAGTGCACTAAAGCAAGCTCCAAACAGTAAAAAAATCACAAGCATTCCCTAAAAACACTTTAAGGGAGGAAACGGGCCCTTTTTTCTCTCTGTTTTTTTCTGAGGCTGCACTGTAGCAGAAAAAAATTGCTTAAGCTGAGATGTAACTAAAGTTGCAAAAGGACAAGCATTTTGAATTAACTCTGTTGAGCAGCCCCATTTCAATGAAACACCAACCTGCATTATTGTTCTTCTCTCTCCAGTCCTAAAAGCTCTCCGTGGCATTTAAATGACAGATCAATCACTTCAGCTCCAGGCTAAGAAATCCTTCCTGCAATATTACAGGGCAGGTAGGTTTTCAGCTCGACATTCTTTTCAGCACAATGATTGCAACTCTCAATTATAAATTTAATCTTGCCTTATGAAACTGTGAGAGCCTGTTCTGATGTGGAGCTCTACATGCTACAAATTTTCACTTTCTTATGAAATACCTGAATTCCTAAGCAATGCAGCACTTTATTGGTATGCAAAACTGTTCTGGTGAAACATGATTAATTTCATAGCTGGAATAGAACGACTTATCTACAAAAAAATAACATTTGCAACACGCCCTCCCTTTATGCTCCTGGAATATAATTTTGAGCATATCCTAATTTCTTCGTCTTGATTTGTTATTCCAAACAGTTCAACCATAGATTTAGTTCTGTTGATCTGCCTGGGATCCATGCATAGACCTGGGAGGCCTAGGAGCGATGCTGCTGCTGGGGATACGCTAATAACTTACGACTGGTCAGTGAACTGAATGGAGCTTTCTCTGCTTCTCATGGGATCCATACAAGCACTTCCAGCAGAAAGACTCACAATTGCCAATCTATACCCTCGTTTCTTGACCGATTGTGAAATGTATTGCTTTGGATTGCACTGCTAGGAACATTTGGGTTTTTTTTAAGTTCTGTTACACTGGTGCCCCCTGGGACTCCTGCAGATAGCCAGTGTCTAGGACCTGTGGGCAGCTCCCTCTGGAAGGAGGAAAGGCTTAGCCCTCTGTCTTGAGAGAGCGTATGCACAAAGTCTTGCCTGAACAGGGAAGAAATAAAATTGAAATAATTTATTTGTTCCCAATTTCAAGCTTCCTTAGAAGCAACACTGTAGCAAAATGCTTCTTTTGTTTCAGGGCACATTTCATTTTCTTGTGCCTTGGGTCGTTTTTTGTAAAGCTTTTCTGTTGCTGTTTCTGTTCGCAGATGCACACATCACCCTCTAACAGGGCTCAGCTCATGCAGCTCAGTTTCTGAGCAGCTGTGTGCAGGCTTGTTTTGGATTGCTATCTCCTGCTGCAAGTGAAGTCGCAGCTCCTACCTAGTCCTGCATGAAGGAGAGGTGCCCGGCGCTTCTCTCTCACTCCCCAAAGGAATAAAGCAAATGTTTTTCACAAACGAAAAGAAAATAGTTCAGACCATGACCAAACAAAATTAATTCAGTCTTTGCCAGCTAATTCATTCGGTATTCAGACGGTGCTATTAATTGCTGCTGTTAGAGAAGATAATTTACGTGTTATTTGTGCAACGCTGAATAAAAGAGAAAAACAAATAAAAACAATAAGAAGAAAATATTCAGAAAATGTAAAGCACGCTCATCTGTTTATGAAGCCTGTAATCCAGCCCAATCCAATGCAATCCAAACTATTCACATAGTGGGGCTATGCTCTGCAGAAGGTAGTTCTGCACTCCATGTAGACCAATGTTTGATTAAAGACAACAGCAGAATGCTTAGGAAACTCAGAAAGCCTCACTTAAAGCATTTTGTCTCACACATGTCCAATTTAGGAGAAAATTGATATTTTTAGAGGAAGGAATTAAAAAATAATTAAAAAAAAGGCAAGGGGTCAAATTAAATTGATCGCTTTCCTTCTGCTTTCATCATTCAGCTCCTGTAGGATTCAAAAGAGGCACTGCAGTATTAAATTAAACCCTTCTATAAGTTTAGTTTTGTGCATATTTATGATCCTGCTTTTGATAATGAAATCTTACAGACTTTTTCGAATAATACACAAAATAGCTGCTATATCCTCAAAGTAGCAGTATTTTACAGACTAAAGCTGAAACAAATTCCATAGACTGACTGAGGAGCAATACAGCTGAATTTCCTTTTCCACAGACAGACCAGCATTTGTTTGTGCAAGCTTCACATCAGCTACTCTGGCATCATGGCAGAGTGTTTTGTCTTAGATTTGAGAAAGAGTGTTCAAGAAGAAATACAATTTCACCTATCCTGGGTGTGCGTGCATGTATCTCCCATCAAGAGATGCTTCTACAGTTAATGGCCAATAAGAGAAATTTGCCCTATACAACAGAGAGGCTTAAACCGTAAACAAAGAAATTGCAGATTTTAGAAGAAAAGCAACTAAATACTGAACTCCCATTTCAGCATTAGGTTTCATGTCTGACATGATCTTTCAAGGCAGTTTCCAAGGTTGTCTTAAGCAGGTGTTCAAGCAAAACAGGGAGGAGAGGACGGAACTGTGGTTTGGATTTCAGTCCAAAGGTCCTGATGTGATACACTTTCCTTACAAGCTTTGCAAGCCACTTGCTTTCTTTGTCTCTCAATTACCATTTGAATAACTCCCTGTCCCATCTAGTGTGATGATAAAGATTTAATAGATAGAAAGACACTGTAAGCATCTGGTCCATGATAAATATTATAAAGATGAAATTACATAATAAATCTCTTCCAGCTAACAGCTGGTCTACTATGAAAATCAAGCCTTTTTCTGAGGATGGACAGCAAACTGTTGTGAAGGTAGAGCCCTTCCAACTTTTTTTTATTTTTGGTGTGTGTGAGAAAAAGGCATTGCCTTCCTATCCATTTACTGATGAAGACAGGGAGGAATTTCTATGGGATCTGTCTTTTCTGTCTTCGATTACTGCTACTGGAGGTCTTGGGCTGGGAATTTAAGACTTGAATCTGAATTCTTACAATTGCTTTGTCTCAGGTTTTTGCCTGTATTGCTTGTTTTGTTGGGTTTTGTCAGTGAAGGTTTTAGCAATGAATACATCAGTTCCTTAGCTCTAAGAGAGCTTAAACTAGTCCATATAGAATGGGACATCAGTAATACCGAGATGTAATCTGTACTAATTAAAGATTACTACAGGTAATGCATTCATGAAGCAGCACAGGCTTAATTCAAGGAGCAGCTGGGCTGAGTGCTACCTCCACATGGGTGGTCCCAGCAGTGGGAAATGAGATGGAGTCCCCAGAAAGTACACATGTGCATCCATGCGAGAAGAAAAAGGTCAGGAGGGGCTTCAGGGGACATTTCCTTTTTTTAACTCACAAGCCTTTGCCTTGAGCATTTAAATTTTAGAGGCTGATAATGCTGGGACGAAACAGGCATATGGTACAGCTTCCCCTAGAGAGCTCTCCCTTGCTCCTCATGCAAGCTGAGTATTGCCCTACTTAGAAAAAAAAGTCTGTTGTGTTGTAAAAGGCACATTACAGCTGATACTTTCTGCAACTTCACCAGCGGCTTGATGCTGGTTAAGGACCACCTGAAAATTATTTTGGCAAACGTCCCAAACAATTTTGAGTTGGCTGAGCCCACAACTTGCTGTGGCCATATGAGGGACAAGGAGTCAAGGGACAAGGACAGGACACTCAGGTCTCTCAGGGGGCCCAGTTATTTTTGAAGTTAAGCGTGCTGCACATGTGACAGAAAACTGGTGGGAAGGAGATGAGCAGCATTGTGTGAGGGCCATTTCAGAACTGGCTGCATCTGCAGAAGAAGTGTTTGGGAAGGGAAGACAGCAGCATGGCCATTCGTCGTTTGTGTCCCGAGGTGTTCGTCAGGCTGTCAGCAAGTTACCCTTCATGTCTCCTGAAATCTGCCCTTGCTTTTCACTGACCTTGTTTTTTAAAACCAAGTTCCTTATAGTTGGCATGAATCTAACCATAGGGTGTTGAAAGTAAACCACACAAATCTCTAGGAATAACTTCAAGTAGCTCTTCTAGACTTAAAAATTTTCACTTTTCAGTCTGATATCTCAAAATATTTAAAGTCCAACATTCTCCCCATGAAATAAAATTTCTGCTTGTGGGATCTGCTTGGGTGAGAAATAAAGCAAAGTCTGAAGTTTTTTTGATGTTATGGAAATTTATAGCGAGCCTCAGGAACATGGATCAGGGCTAGAATTTACAGCGAGCCTCAGGAACATGGATCAGGGCTAGAAGGAGGTGAAGCATTTAGGTGATAATATTGGTTATTACAAAGTTCTGCAGCTCAGTCCAGCAGGGATGGAAAGTTATCAGCAAATGTCTCAGGAAAGACCAAAGTCTTTGTTGCCCTTCTCCAGGCTTCACTAAAAAGGCCAGCTGAGATCAGGCAGCTAACACAATTATCACTAAAAGCACAGGGTAAATTTTCAGGTTAGGAAAAGACAGAAAGTGTATGGATAAATTTGAAGTTTGCTGTTCAGCTGTGTCTGATGATCTGCACACTGTAGCTTTCTGAGGCCGGATAAGATGCATCTGACCAACCCCAAATATCAGTTACAATCAAACTGGCATTGCTCACGCCCATATGTGCATGTACACTTCCACACGTGTGTGTTTGGGGCTGATGAAGGACCAGAATAAGCAATGCAGATGAAGGAAAAGTGCTGAAAACTAGGAAATAGTGACAAACTGAATATGGGGGTGGTGGTGGGTGGTGGTAGTAATTAAAAGCCATTAAGAAAGAAAAAAAATTACTCTAGGTATTTAAAATCAAAACATCAAATATTGATATTGACTTCATTGCTCTTTACAGAAATAGCTCATTTATGGCAATTTTATTTTTGATCACTATTTCTGTCTTCTGAGGGCAGTAATTTGGTGCTACTACCTTTATCAGAGGATCACTAGACAAAGTCAGAGCACAAAAGAAAGCAGTTTTAAAAAAAATATAAACTAATGAGATAGTTTATTCAAGAGGTTTCCACTGGAAAGCCCACATTTGCCAACTTCTTCTATTCCACATATTTCAGATGCCGCAGGGTAACAACTGTCAGTAAGTACTGACTTATAAAAATAATGACCACTGTAAAATGATTTTCTGCTTCACTTGACTCTATAAGGCCAGTAATGTGTTGCTAATGAAGCACCCAGGGTGCATAACATCACCTTTTCTGGGACTCTGAGAAACAACCAGCCATATGTACAGCAAATGTCTTTGGCAACACTGTGTGGCCTTAACTGGAATTTCTGTGCTGTTGTAATTTTATAACTCAATCCTAATGTTATTTAAACATCATTTTTCTGTGTTTAATTTATTTATTGTCTCTAGTGATGGACACAGAGACTGGTGAGCTAGATTATATTAACATTTCAGAGTAATAATAGAAGAAAGCAATTATCTTTGGGCATAAAAATAATTTTAATTAGACCATCAGTAAAGTGGGAATGGACAGACAATGATGAATCATCATACTGTGGTTTAATCAGCCAGAGAGCTGGTCTGCAAGAGGAGCTCAAAAAAGTGTTTTGGGTGATTGAGTGAAATGTGGACAACAAGGAGAAATAGTCAACTTCCTTTAGCCTCCTTGTATGACCAATAAAATAAATACATTAGCCTATTGTTCCTCTGAAGTCATAGGAAGACTTGGAGCTTGCTAAAAGTTAAGTGAAATATTTTCTTTTCTCTGTCTTAGAATCTTGTCAAACGAAGAATAACTTGATACCTGTGGGCCATTCCTCTGAGCCTTCACTGGCGTCTCCTTCATCCTCAAGCCACCATATATCAGCCTTTTTCTGGCACATGAGAAAAATCCGAGTGGAAGTCCCCCTCTATGGAGGTCTTACCTGACACTGCTTCCAGGTAAATCTGTGCATAATGCTAGATATTGACAGCAGCCTTCTTGGTATTTGCTCTTTTCCAGACCTGAAGATGAGAAAAGAGATTTATATCTGAGACCCACTTGCCTCACATGAGTGAGCAGAGCTTTTTACCCCTGCGAACTGCAGCTGTGGCCCTGCGTTATTCCTGTGCCAATTTTCAGGTCAAATATAACAAAGTTATCCCCTAATGTAATGAAAGATGAAACCAGATGGTATTGCAAACTCAGTGTAATTTAAGTGCTGTGTTACGCAGTATCTATCATATGATAAACAAGATCCATTTGCATATTGAGACTCTTGATAGCTTTGCATAGAGCCAAAATGGACTGGATAATTCATCATGATTTTATACCAGCACACAGAGAGGTGCGGGCTAATGGAGCTCCAGTGTATATGTGCTGCTTAGTCCAATGGAGGCAAACCCAGAGCTCAGCAGCAGCTCTTGGACGCTGGCACTTCGAGGCTGTCTGCTAGGGTGCAGCGGGGCTTGGGGCTCCCCAGGGGCTGGGAGCAGCAGGGGCAGGGCAGGGCAATTCCTGATTTTTAGATGTGCTGACACCTAGGATGCCTTTCCTTCCCCGCATGAGTCTCCTGGGCACCTTGCCGTAACACATGATAAAACTAGGTACCTAAAAATGGGATCCAGGGCAGTGAGTCTCATCAGTTAGTCAATAAGAAGCCCTGAGCAGAGTGGTTGGGGAATATCTGCATGTCCCTGTGGTTTGCAACCTGCAACTCATGCCAAAGCTGGTAACCTGAATGACACCTTTCTGAAAACTGGTGCTTCTTTCTCCAGTTTCCTTTCCAGAGAAAATCTAGACATCTGGCCTGAAAGCCAGTCCTAGGATATTCTAGATGGCAGTGGTAGCCACCAGAGTAGTAAGTAATTTTGGACTGGTATTCTCCATCTTGCTGGGTGACACCATTTCATTTTCCATTCAATTTTCAGTGGGCTAAAGAGAGTGAGTGAAGAAGCCTGACACAATCTGCAGTGTGATTGCCAGGGCAGCTGGAGCAGAGATGTCGGCCCCATTGGAGGGGAATGCTTGCTTCCTTGTGGCATGACATGCAGGGTGAAACTGTTAGGAGTCGAAAGGGGATGGAAATGACCACCAAGAGATGTCCACTGCTCTCTGTGCTTGATGGTGCAAGTAGTCTTTTGGATGGATTAGAGCAATCCCCTGGAAAAATAGTAACTAAATCCCAGTTGAAACCCACATATTTTTGGCTTTCCATACCTGGTGTTTGAAGACCCATGTTAAGTACACGGGTACCCTCTCTGGAGCTTATCCTCAGGTACTGAAGTCCTCTAGAGATCAAGACTCTCCTGCTGGCACCATGGTGGCAGCTTTCCCCTCTCCTTATGTTTTGCAAATTAAATCCCCAGAAGAAACTCTCAGAGGCAGAGAAGGGCAGGGTGGCAGCTGACAGAACGAGCATCTGAAGGCATATGGCAAGTTCCACCGAGGGCAGCTCTGAGCGACAAAAATTGTCTCCCAAAGCAGAGGAGACGTGCAGCATGGAAAAAAAGAGTATAATTATGCAGCTGGGAAAGAGAGCAATCAGTGTATTATTCATTAACTCCTAGAGGAGGTACTGGAGTTTGGAGGGAAACCGAACTCCGTTTTCAGTGGTGTAAAGTGGTATAGATATAATCAACATTACTAGGAACACCAAAAGAGGTTAACAGATGGCTGCCTTTGAGGCAAAGTGGACAGAGTTGCTTTGCTTCATTCAATGTTACGGCTATTCTGACCAAAGCTCTTCTCCCATGACTCCAGGGAGGGCGGTTAGTAACCCCCAGAGTCTAACTCACCTGGGAACAGCAAGGTCACGCTGGCCAAGTCTCTGGCTGAGCTAAGTAGCACAAATGAATTTTAGCTGTGTTTCTCAATGAGTTTGTGAGAAATCTACAAATCGAGAGTTTACATCTGGTGACTGTTGACCAATGTGGTGGCCCTGGGGGTTTGGGCTAACCCCATTACCACCCCAGCCTGGCCCTGATGGACTCATGGGGGTGATGGGGATGGGCCTTGCCAGCAAAGCCCTGCCAGTCCCGCTGTCACCACCATCCCCTGCGGGGCAGCTGGCCTGCATTGTCTATCTGCAGTGACTATTGAGTCCTGATGGCTGTTGAAGAGCTCCTCAGGGATGTAACAGTAGCTGTGACAAGTTCTCTGGAGGTAGTGGGAGACTCAGTTAATGTGTGAAACAGACACCAACCGTTCTGAGGTCAGAACTGCTAGGGAGAGCTGATGACTAATGAGTCATTAGATTCTGTTTTCTGTTTGTTAATAATCTGATTTCTTTTAATTTATTTCTTATGCATTGAATGATTTCTACAAGTACTTAGTCTATAGCTTGCCTGAGCATTTGCTGCTTCAGCAAATGCCTCTACATAAACCTGCTGGCTAGATAGACACAGAAAATGAAGGCAAAACAAGTGTGAAAATACCAGCAGAGGAGAAAAAATATTTTCTCTGATGTCATTTCTGTTTGTTTCTCTCTCCCAGGCCAATTTGTAAGGAACCAAGACAGGGTCTGGGACGGGTGGGAGAGCAGCACCGAGCTACTGGAGGGCTGCCGGGTAGACTTGGCTGCTGCAGCCCAGCACAGGCTGCGATCTCCTGAAACAGCACAAAAGCTGCCGTGTGCGTGGAGTTGGCCAACTGACTGCTGAATACTGGCAAATACTGGCCCCTCGCTTACTTCTGGTCTCATGTTATTCCGGATTCTTCTCCAGTACGGTCACGTTTAAGTGACCTGCTAGTTCTGTCATGCAGGCAGGACCTGAAGTTCCTCACTCACATTCAGTGGCGTGACTGTCTCCCATCCCGAGAAGCTCATGCTGGGCATGCCCACCTCCACCTCCTCTGCAGGACTCAGCACAGAGGCTGCACAAATTTGGCTATATCACCAATTGCTTTTTTTTTTTTTTCCTCTCTCTGCCTTCCCTTGCTGTTATTGAGCTTCACTAACCAGGCACTAAGAAAACACTGAGTATTCAGCACCAGACTTTGGCTGCTGCACTTACAGCACATAACTGCCTGTGGGATCAAGCCCTAATTGAAAGGTTAATCAGGCATGACTTCCTGGTGATTGCTTTTAATGACCTCATCCTAAACCTCTCCAGAAGACAAAGGCAGCTGAGGTCATTAAGCATCAAGGATGTTGCTTGGTGCCTCACGGATTTGGATCTTATGTGACCAGGCTTTATGAGAGTTAATGTTTAAACCAAGTGATGAAACCAGCTTGAAAGTTAAACAGTGATTAACTCTCTGCTCCTGTACTTGACGAGGCTAAAGAACTCAGTCAAGAAGTATTTTAAAATGAATGTAACTTTAGTTTCTGCACACAGTGGGATATGAGAAGCCAGGAATGCATTTTGGAGAGGATATTTACCATGTTTTCGCACTTACAGCTAGCAGGATATTTGGGAGAAAAAATACCCTTTTATTCATCCATTCAAGTTATAAGTAAGCGTGGGTAATACAAAGGTAACTGACTGTAGCATCCTCTCTTCTCCCTTAGCCCCCTTGGAACTACTCTCTACTGTATTGTCCTTCCTCCTTCTCATTTGCCTCTGTCTCTTATTCCAATATTTATTATTCCTTACCTTATTCCCTTCTACCCCTGATTTTGTGTGCATATCTATGTTGTGAGTTGTATGTATAAGTACCAATTAACAGTACTCAGATGATGTAAGTTGTGTGCAAGGCAAAGCAGTAGAGAAGGTGGATGGTGCTGGGTACTTAATGTACCGGAGCAGACTGGTGTATGCAGACTGGAGGTCAATATTACTTCTCACAGCTGACTATAAACTACCGGTATATACTGCAGCTACAGGTTTTTAAAAACATAAATAAAGAGTAATGAACCTTAATGAGATCTCTGCCTGACAGAGGATTGTTAATAGAAATGCAAAATTCTGCGTGGCCATGTACCTTAGGCAACCCTACTGCAGTTAACAAAACTGAAATGTTTGAAGTACTGAGGACTGTGGCACATTGACTTTAATGGCAGAAGTTAGTCAGCACTGTACCTGCTGCTTGTGCTTCTCAGACCATTTAGGTGTAGATAGTTTTGGACAGAACAGAACGGTGTTATTTATTGTGTCACATCTACTTGCTTCTAAGAAGAATTTAGCTGGACACATGCAATGATGTATGCAGACTCCAAAGCCAAAATAATATTAACTGGTGCTCTGCCCAGTCAATCTCAGCTAATGAATCTCATAAAGCTGCTTTTTTTTTCCCAGCCCCTAACTAATGCTCAGCAAGGAGAATGGCCTTCCCTGCAACATATCTGTATGAATCGTATCAGAGATGGAAACAGATTTCTATTATAGTCACAGAACAAATGTTAAAAGTTAAATTCTGTTATAGGCAGATGATGTTCTTTTTGCCAAAAGAACCCATGCTTCATTTTCTGCTTCATTTAATGCATGTTATAAAGTGATTCCACACAACTTTATGAGCTAACTTACAAACCAACAAAAATCTGTGACTGTATTTTATGCTAGGCTTTGAGGATTAATTTTCCTAAAGTGTGCAGATACCTGTCTCCAACAACATACTTTTTCCATAATGTCTAGGGGTGAAAGTATGCATGTGAGAAATGGGAGCCAGGGATTTTCTTCTTTAGCCAAGGCTTTTCGACCACTTCGCACACCTTCTGTGGGATCAACGCTTTTGAAGAGAATCTTGACTCTCTCAATCCCAAATTGACAGCTGTGTAAGGTAGCAAAAAGGAGGGAGCAGAAAGAGAGATAAGCAAAAGAAAGGGAAAAAAGGAGACCTGCATTCTCCTGAAGATATGAACTAAATGGGCTTTTTTGCTCCTTTCTGTATTTTTCCTGACCAGTGAAAACTCTTATCGGTTCTACCCGTTGTCCCCCTCTTCCCTGCTGTCTTAAGAAGAAAGTGGCTCTGATTGGCAATCCTTTCCCCATGATTTGCCATGGGATAAATGTGACAGTTTTTAAGCAATCAGAATATGCCTGGATTTCTTTTCACTGTAGTTGTCTCATCATCTTATCGTGATTCTTCAGCTTTTTCTGTCCCAGTTTTTTTCTGTAGTGGTGAAGTATATGGAAAAGTCAGATTTATTGCTCATTAAATGGAATCCCCCTGTTTCTGTTGGGTAGTTAGTGGGGAGAAGTGCTGGTGAAACAGAGTTGGGGAGCATATGTGGCTGTTTGCAATCCTGGACATAATTAGCTGCTGTATAACTGACCTGGATAATCAGAATTAGTGGCCAGTGCTGTCTTGGAAGGTAAAATCCCCAGAAGCATTATATTACAGAGCCCTTCAAAGTCTCCTACCTTAAGCAGCAATGAGTCTGGCAGTTGTCCCTCCTTATAAACACACTATCCGGAGGGTGTCATTGTTTCTCCAAGGGGGAGGGAAGGGCTGCCATCTACAGCTGATCTGAAATGCCCAAGTTAAGGTAGGTACTAGGAGAACAGCTGTGGGCATCCAGCTGGTGACCTTTATTTACTGACTGATAAAATATGAGGCATTACTTCTATTACCACCACACCTGGGAGGTCCAATCTAGGATCCCTAACTCAGAGCATGTACAGTGGTTGCTCTGAGGTGGAGGACGACTAAGGGGAGGGGGAGTGCTCACCATGTCAGCAAGGCGGGCTCTGCTCTGTTATGGCAGCAGCCTAAATGTTGCTCAAGATGCCTGTGGTATTGTGGCAGAGGAGAACTTGCTGGAGGGGATCTGTGCAGCGGTGCGGCATGGCTGACAGGCACCTCTGCTGTGTGGAACAAGCTCTGGGAGTTTGTACCCTGTTCCCTCTTCCACCTATCCCAGTGCCAGTGCACTGCCAGCCTGTGGGCTCCGGGGCAGCGGCACTGCCTTCCCACCCACTGCGGCAGTCCCAGCTTTGGGGGAAAAAAAGTCAGTTTGCAGTTGCTGATTGGAGGCTGCTGCTGTCCATGTTCTTTGCCTTTCACTCCTGCTCTCCCCTCCTACCCCAGCTAATTTTTTCCATCATTTGCTTTCCATGCACATGAGAACCATTTTCTTTTCACTCAGTCAGAGCAGAGCAAACGATTTAGCTCTATCTTAGCTATGTGCTCCTCAAGTGTGCATGTCCTGAAATCTCTCCTCTAGGGTATCATGATTTTAAATGATGGCCAAACAATGGCACTTTTCAATTTAAACTATAGCCATCATGCATAGAACATCTGTGCTCTCCCATTAAAAAGCTGTTTCTCATAGCTGCACTTCATTATGCCAGTCTGTGGGTTTTTTTTTCCCAGCCTAAGCATTTTAAAGGGGCATTTGCAACTTTCACAACTGGCTTGTATTAGGAGTAGAGGAGCAAGGCCAGCTTTCTAGGTATGCCGATACTCTGATACATAGACTGAGTTTCCCAGGCTGGCACAGTCTGGAGCTCTTTGTCAGGAGGACATCAATTCATGTGTCAATGGGTCACATCTTTGTATTTATAATGATTTCTTGATTTTTCTGTTTGTCTTAGAAAATTTCAGTATCCTCATCAATCCTAATTCTACTCTCTGCTCAGCTCTGTGTTGTCAGCTTGTAGGTACTTTTTTGAGAGGGGGATACCTGGTCTTTGACCCACTGCTTAGATAATCTGCTCTAACATTATTTACATTTTGCTCTCTTGTGAGTTATCTCACCCTTAGGTTTAAGTTGGAGCCTTCACAATACCTGTTCCTGAAAGGAGAACATTGTATGGGTGAAAATGTCTATGCAGCAGAGGGTGGGATGTTCCCAGGTCAAATTTTGATGGTTCTTTTTTCACACTTGAATCCACACCTCTTTCGGCTTTATTAAAATAATAGTAATCCCAAAGGAATACAGATTTGAGGGCTACAGTGTTCTCGCAGCAGTTTGTCTTCACCCAGGCTTGTAAAACCAGAGGAAGTGGAAAGCTCTGAGGAGGCAAGGGAAAGAGGGAGTTTGTTTCGGCTTTAGCAGGTCTGATTGTTTGATCCTTCTCTTATAGGTCTGCTAAAAGAAAAAAAATTGCTGTGTCTACCAAACCTCTGTGTAGAATGAAATCCCCATGCATAAAATACCTGCTACCAAAGGGTACCATTACTCTGCACCTAGACCTTATAAGTAGTGTGTGTGTATTTAAAGGTCTCTACAGTTCTTGGTTTTATGTATGTTGATGAATCTGGGTAAATTACTTTGACAAGGAATCCCACTTCTCAGAGCACCTTTTTTTTCCCCTGTGGTTTTAACTGCAATGGACAGCAACATCACAAGGCTCTGTTAAATGGATTGCAGTTACCAGAAAGAAATGGTGAAAGGAATACTTTCCCAGAAAGCCCAAAGATAAAATTTAGTAAGAATGTCAAGTGTTACAGGAACAAAACTTTTTTTAAAAGGACTTAATTCAGTGCATTAGACTGAAAAATATTGAATAATGCAGTGAAGCTCTGCATGGATAACTGAAGAAGGATTGAAGTGATTAGCATAACACATTTTTCTCATTCAAAGAGCCTGTGTTTTTGATGGGGTTTTACCAATCGGAGGAGGCAACACAGACTGCAGTGCTCTGCAGTTACTTATCTGTGCAGGTGACAGACACCCCAACTGCCACCTCTTCTGCCCCATCTTATTTCTCCCTGCCTAACACCAGATTGCTTCTGCCTGGTGAAGCAAGAATGAGCTTATGAGTGCTCATCTGCCAGAAAGGAGGAGGCTATCATGAACACAACGAGAACCAAATGTGACAGAAGTCGGGGTGGACTGACTAACCCTTCCTCGCTGCCACATGATACAGTGTGGTCTGGAGTCTGGGTTTTATGTGAACGATAAAGGTCTTCTTTGGGAAAGTTCCCTGAAAAGGGAGTAAGTTGCTCTTAGCTGTTCTTTTAATGTGGCATTTCAGAAGACAATTTCAAACCTATTAAAATTTCTATCTCTAATAAGCTTAGTGTAACATACTGGAGCTTATTAATCTTCTCAGTCTCTGTGCTGAATAAAATAGGAAAGAAATGCAATCTACAGATGGGATCTAGGATTTTTTACTCTGAAGGAATGTTAACCTTTTGTGAACTGTTATGTCTTTGAGCATGCCAAATCAAGTAAAAAGAACCAACAACAATATAATTGCTTCTTTTAAAGGGTATTTTTCTTTGCAAATAAATTAATATCTTCTAGGTAAAACAAAGGAGCAGTTAAAGGAATAGACTATTAACACCTCAGTCATTGAATATCTATGAATGTTGACACAGAACTTGCTACTAGCTCTTTTTATTTAGCCTTTTCCTGACAATTAACCATATGTTCTGTGGGAGTTTTATCAGTTGATTGCATGTTGCAGAAGTGTGCCCAGATGCAGGATGTACAGGAACTCTTGGGTAAACTTAGCTAGTGGTAGAATTTAGTCTTTAAGATCTCTGTGCATTTTGTAGTAATTAATCATGATTTTTAATCTCTGTGGGCATTTCACAGTAATCAATCATGGTGAGACAAGCATCTAATTGACAGCAAGCAGCCCCTCTGCTTCTGAGAAGCCAGTTATCCACAGTCAGTATACGATCTGTCTCATTCATAGGTGGCATAAAATGGATCTATGGATCTGAAATAGGCTTGGGCAGCAGGGAGCAGTAGTGTGACATACAGCAAAAAAAGAGTGTACTGCAGTATTTGGAGACTAAAATAAATAAATGACAGTGACCTTACATACAGCTGGAAATATCGGTACCTAAAGTGTGTCTGAAGTGACAAGCTGGAGTGCTAATTCCTTGGATGACTCTGAAGACACTCCAAATTTTGTAGCTGAGGCTGCTGCAGCTGAACTCCTGGGGTACGCTAGCTCAAGTCTTTGCCTTTGCCTACCGTATAATATCTCTAATAATAAGAAGAGGCTGAACGGAATGAAAAGGAGCACATTCATTTGTTTAGATTAGCCAGCAAAGTGACAAGTATGTCTTGATGCCAAAACGAAGCTATGCAAACCATCCTCCTGAGAGGAGGCATATGCAGGGGAGGTGCCTGGAGCATTGGGCCATGTGGAAGAGGATGGGTAATACAAGAGGCTGTGGCATGCTGTGAAGTGTGCCACGTTAGAATTCCTTTTTGACTGCAGTGCTCTGGTTAATGGCCCTCTTTTCAGTCCCTCAGGGACTTTGCTGCTTCCTTGGTCCTGGCACTAGACCCTCCAGGCCACCAAACAAGAGCATGGACCCAAAGTAAGGCTGTGGTGACTTGCTCTAGACCCATGTGAAACCTGGTGCTGGACATGGAGCACCTTGAGGGGAAAGAGAGATCTGTGATTATCAGTCTCCGCATGAATTAACGGCTCTGCAGTCTACACACTGCTTTCTGTTACAGACAGGAGATGAGAGATACGCAGTGCTCGAGGAAGACTTATTTGCACAGGACACCCCCTCCCCCCCGCCTTGACTACTAGCACCTGGGAGATATCTGGGCTGCTTTTTATTTTATTTTCTTTTTAAGGAGAGGGATATTATTACCTGTAGGTGAGTGTACAAAATGTTTTTCTCCTGTTACTTCTTAGGACAATCACAAAATTCTCAGTTATTTCAAGAGATGCAGGACCAAGCACTGAAAAGGATGACATTTCTTCTTCCCTTCTTCCCTCTTCTCTCCTGCTTTCCTCTCTCCCTTCCTTCATCCCACTGCCCTTCCCCTTTCCTCCATATCACTCTTGCCCTGCGTGAACTTCCATCATTTCCGAAACACCCTCCAAGGCTTTCTGGCTGCTGCATTGTTTGTCTCATTCCTTATGATCTCCAAATCATGATGTCTTCCTGAAGACCAAATACTCGTACAACAATGCACAGCCAAAATGCCCTATATATATTAACAATACTGTTGTTGACCTTTATAGTTTCTTACAACATTCAGATTTTTAAATGGAGCCCCATACTTGAGCACCTAGAGATCAGATGCCCAGGGGAGCGACAAAAGCAGCTCAGCAGGAAATCAGTGTCATGTTTCAGTGCTTAACCTGATATGATAATCTGCAAAATTCGCAAGGTTTTCAGAGACAGCACTGAGAGCATGATCAAGCACAGAATCTCTCTTCTTATTATCTTAAAAGCTGGGAGATATACATATGTATTTAAACAAACACTAGAAAGAGTATGGAAAGAAATCGGTAAGCAGTCTAAAGGGAGGAAAGTCATTCAGTATTGAGGGAACAGTGCTACCTGCTGGGACTGGATGTGGGTTGGCTGGAGCAAAACCGGCTTCAAATAATCTGAAAGTGAACTGAAGCAGAAAGACCACGGGAAAGTTACTGTACTGCTGCCGTGTCTAGAGAAACTACTCTGAAGACAAACTTTCAAACCTTGCAAGGTCTCCTACGAGCACCGTAGCTTGGTTGGATGGACTCGCCTACCAGCTGTTGTGCAGCACTAACCCCCCGTCCACAAGCCTGGGACAGATGGTCGGCAGTCTGAACCATTCCAGTGACTGGAAAGCAGATTGGCTTGAGGTATGATGCAGAGTAAATCTTTGCCCTTTTGAGCTCATCTCATGCTTGGACTCCAGGATTGTCTTTATTTGTCTGGATGTACTACAGTTGTCATCTCTGAAAAATGGTTATCTTTCTGGCGTTGAATGTCTCCGCTGCTTCCTCCTAGGTAAGGAAGCTTTTGTGCAGTGAAGTTCATTATTACAAATGTGTTAAAGTTACCACATGTATTCCTAAGGCAGCTATTATGAGTTTGTATATTATTACTTGGAATATGAATGACACAATAAGAGTTTTAAAATGGCAATGCACTGGCAGAGGATACAATAAATTAAGACTCTTGGCTATTGCAGTTTACAAGTTATCTTCACCAAGTTGACTTTACCGATATGTGTCAGAACCTTCAAGTCAGTCTGGAGACTAGTTTGCAGGCATGGGGGAAAGAGACAGAATCAGTGTGGAAATGCCCCTGCATCGTCCTGCTAACCAGTGAAGTCCCGTTCCCAGTTAGGGTGATGGGAAACCTCCCGTCCCAAAGAAAGTGGTGTCTTGGAAAGTGAATCTCAATTGTCACGACTCCCTGCTGAAGTTACTCATAAGGAAAAGCTAAGGTGGAGGTGTAGCATAGGCTCTGTCCCTCAGAAGAAAGCATCTAATTACTCTTCAGCTTTACAGACACAAATATCCTGGAGAATACAGATCAGTTCTCTTGCATATGAAACACAGCAAAGAGGAGGAGAGGCATTTAGCACAGAGCTCAGAGGAGCTGTTCCAAGTAACAGAAATCCAGTTCATCCCCTTACAGAAAAATGTTTATAAAAATTTGCCAAAGAAATAAAAATTGAATTAATCTAATAAATCAAAGGCTTTGGGATATGTCACAAGTGTGGCAAAGCTGAGATTGCGCTAGTAAGTAGGAGAACAAAAACTGATGACCTTCTTTATTCAAAATTGTTCCATTTAAAATTAGCATCAATTAGTGGACAAAATAATGAGCAGATGGCTATTCTGAATGATCAAAATTTGATTTGGATACTGGTAAGATATGAAGGTAAGACAAATATGTTTCACTGTTGTGCCCTGGACTCCAGAGCCCACTGTATTAATACCACTGTGCCATTACCATCTTGACTCTGAGAGACGCCATGGCCAGACAGTCCTAGAGGGAGAAAGCAGATGATACCAGGATCACTGTCAGCTTTGTCTAGCTGCCAGATGCCATTTGAAAGGTACAAGTTCCAGATCTGTCCTTATCCACTGCTTTTTTTACCAGCCTTTCCTACCCTGTTTCTTCTCATTCCTGTCTTTTCTTTTGCCCTCTGTTTAAGGAGTCTTTGGTTTAGCTAGTCGAGACTGAATCTTTTGAACACATCCAAAATGGCAGCTAAAAGCAGTGTGTTACACGGATTAGCATTGGTGTCAGATTGGCAGTTTTTGAGGTGGCTGACAGAGGCAAGGGTTGTGCCTAAATTTCTCTAACACAGTGATTAATATAAATACAGTTTTGTATGGAAAACACATGGAATTCTATTTAAATCTTCTAGAAAAAAAGAGTCTGTTTTATACTTTGCCGAAATCTACTCTTTTGGTAAGAGCTGGCCAACCCATTTCTTGTTGAGCCACTCCATAATCAGTACTCATTCATCAAACTGAGATGGTTATGGAATAACTTTGTACAAAGCAGGGCAGACAGAATGGTACCTCAATAAATGCTTGGACAGATTTCCCCAATGCCAAAGGATGTCACATATAAGATATTATTAAAATAAAACTCCAGGGAAAAAACATGTCGTAGGAACTTCTCTGTGTGAACTATGAAGAAAAATTACAATGCAGTCACACTATGTTCTGTAGGTAAATCCTGGCTTTGCTTCTTGGTTTAGCTTCCTCACATTGTTAGCACCTAAATAACAACAACAACAACAACAACAAAAAGGGGTCATAAATGCTATAAAGTACTGCAGCGTTGCTATAACTGTTATAAATGCAGGAACTGAAATTCAGGTATTGCAACTGCCAGTGTCTGCCATACCTGTGAATTGTGTACATTCATCAAAGACCTTACAGAGACTGAATGACCTTACTTCAGACATTGTCCTTTGATGCCGTGAGCTGACATACTTCAAAACTCTTCTGCTTCAGAGTTAAAGATGTGTAGGAGTCAGCTGCCACAATGTCAGAACACTATCCCTAACAAGTAGTTACAGATACCGTTATCAGCTAGTGGAAAAGTTTAACAGAGCCAAGTGAAGGCTTTTCTGTGATGTGATACATTCATTACCTCTCTTTAGCCCTTAGCGAAGAATCCACTTCATTTCCATAAATTCTGCATAAACAGACTCCTTGGAGGTGGATGCAGAGGGTCCATTGAAATGGAAACAGCCCCAGCTGGAGAACTGGAACATCTTCAGTCCTTCTGCACTAACTGTAAGAGATGCTCAGATCCTTGCACAAATGAAACGTGGATCCTTGGTTACTCTCATTGCTTTTCGTGCCAGCCTATCGTATGCTAATACCTGCAGCTCCTTAGTGTCTATGTGTCACTGCCTTGAAGCCATTAACATCTAGCATACTGACCAGATTTGACACGAAAAATCTAGGTGGGTCATATGTTGGCCCTTCTCAGTCTGGCAAATTTAGTTCTTAGTGATACTTAGGCATTACTAGTAGCTATTTCTCATTACCTTTTGCTTTATAAGATGAATGTCCATGTATGCTACAGCACTTAAGGAAGAATACCAAAACATCAGATGAGAAACATCTGTTCAGTACGTGCAGAATAAGGTGTACACACCCCGTAGATAACAGGGTTATGTGTCATCAGTGACTTTAACTGCACAATGTTGAAAATTCACCCTTTAGACAAATGAAGTATAGCTCTAATGGAAGTCATTTAAGGCTTTGATCTTTCAAACCTAGCCTTAATTTTACCTTCATTCTGCAGACTATGAGCTGACTATGTTTCAAAGTCCTTTCATACTACTTTTTTTGGCTCTGGAGTCTGACATTTTCTGCATGTTTGTACCCTAGCAGGGAAAACAGACTTACCTGGCTTCCTGAATTGAAGTTTCCTTGTTTTCTATTCTTTCTGTAAAATCATCTTCCATAGCCCTCTGTTCCTCATATCATTCATCTCAGCCCTGTGCTATTCATATCATTAATCTGAATATTGTACCTGTTTCAAAGTTAATACAGTCCTCCCCAAAAAGTGTACATTCAGATCCACTGCATGCTCAGCATCTTGGAGGATTGCCCTTATGCTGAAAGGAGAATTTAAACCTTCCCAGGGTGCAAAGAGAGCTTTCCATCTCTAAGCTGGATGTGCTAGATATTGCTAGTGTTTCTCTTTTCTGGGGCAAGTCAAGGTTTGGAACATGCCATTGATTTACTGCATTCATTAACATGATGGAACACAATGAGTAGAGTTCTGCTGTTGAGTTTACTGCACCTGTCCTGTAATGCAATACCCAGCCATTATCAGATGTAATTAGCATGTTTGAGGCAATATATTAGTCTACCACAAATGCTTTTTAAAAGGAAGAGGGCAGTTATATAGAGTGCTTTTTTGATTTTTCTGAAGAGTCTAAAAGCTTTTTAAAGGAGTAAAAAAATGTTCACACTAGAAGAGCTGAATCAGGCTCTTCAGGAAAACATTGTTATGGATGGAGAATTGCTGTTAGCAAAGCAGTGACACGGGAAACCAAATGACATAAATTTAAAAATGTTGATACCAACAGTATAAGAAAAAATTCTGGTAGCATCATTCATCCACAGAAACTCTACACATTATAGCTTGTACAGGAAGATCAATAGTGTGGCAAAAGTTGATGGAGGGCTGAGCCCTGAACAATCTGGCATTTTAAATCTAGTATATCATTGAGTAGTGAAAAAAAGAGACAGTCAGGATGGATGGAGGACAAACACATATGATATTTTCTCTTTTATGCATATAACAAAGAAAAAGGGAAAGGTTTCTCTTAGTTGTCAAAGGTATTGTGGCACAAACCAATGACTGAGGAAAACTGTGAGAGTTGCTTACTGAGGTATCCAACTTGAGAACTTGCAATTATAAAAAGTAGATTTAGGTGCAAGTTTGAAAGTAGCCCAAGACGATCTGCCACCTGCAATCTTGGGCCTGATGCAGTTCAAGTGATTTTGTGCATGACCTTGGCAGAAAGTTTACTTACTCAGAACAGCTTGTTGTACTCAAATGGTAAGGAAAGTGAACACCAAGTATGCCCCTTCTGTATCATCTCCTGCCTGTGGTACTCTCAGATCTTATTGTACTCATCTTCTGTGGAAAATATGGCTGCTTTTTTCAATCGGTGATGACAGGACTTTCTGATGTTTTAAGCACTTTTGTTTCCCCTTCCTGTGCTAAAAGAAGACACCATAGATGAACACACTGTACAACACATGGGTGACAAACAATGAAGGGAGCAAGTCCTTGTTCAGTTTCCCCAGTCCTCAGCCACTGTTTGCTCACTGTCTAGCTCAGAGACCTCATCAGGGTGCTCAGGGACTCCTGCCTGCCCTGCAGTTCTGTTTTGGACTCCCACCCTACATTAAACAAGGGAAGATGGAGGAGTAAAAAGGCAGAAAGGGTCTCAAAGTCTACTTGAGTCCCACCCTGACACGGAGTTGAGTAGATGGCCAGGGTGTGCACTCAAGACAGGTGCTCTGAAGTGCTCTGTGGGATCGCTGTTAGTTTTAGCCACCAGGTCATCCGAGGTACATGCAGACCTTGGGGCATGAAAGCAATACAGACAAGTCAGTCCATTCCAGTGAGAGGTTGCGTGTCTGGGAACAAAGATGGGAAGCTGTAATGACAGCATGGGCCAGTCTGCCCAGGGAAGCTGTGCCCCTGAAGGAGATAGGAGGCTCATCACCGATCCTCACCTGGACCTGAGTTTCCCAGACAACACTGGGGTCAAAGTGCTAACGGGATCCTTGGGCATCTGCGGAAGGAAATGTTGAATAACAACAAAGTGACTCTATCACCTATTTGATATTAATGGGAACACAATGGAAGACAGTTTTCATGCTAATGATTCAAGAAAGTTGTTGAAAACCTGTAGTCTTCAGGGAAGGCTTATTAAAACACTGAAGGAATCAGAGAAAAAAAAAGTCTAGAAATGAATAGTTTGAGGAAATGAGTCTGTAGAGCATACCAGAGGAATGGTTGAAGAATTATTTGTCCATGGACATCTATGTGGGGAACACCTATTGTAACAAAGGGCTCTCAAACCAGCAGAACAGTGGAACACTAACATCCACTAGCTGACAGCTGATGAAATTAAGATTCATGACAATGAACAGGTTTTTTTTCCATAGTCAGATCAAATATCTGCTGGAGCATTTATGAGAGGTTGCAATAACTTCCTTTTCCCTTGGAATGTTTTTGAAACAAGGTAGTTACCTGAAGAGATACTCCACAGCTACTGGGTTTGACCCAGCATCTGATGGCCTTTGCTTGACAGTCAGAAGAGAGGAGCATGGTGATTTGTGCCTTGGAATCTGCTAAAGTTTCACAGCCATTTCAGTTTTAAAAAATGCAAAGGATGTAATACAAGTATACTAATATTTAAATACCAGTCTCATCTGGCAACCAACACCAGCTAGGTATTGACAATACACTGTGCTCACAGCAAGGGAGCTTGTGCTTCCCGCTTGGTTCTCTTTTGTCCACACACATACCGTAATGGAAATCTCTCTTCCCATGCTGCCAGTTGCCTCACAGTGTTTGGTTGCAATATTGTGCTGAGGAGAAATGTTCTAGAGAATATTACTTTTGTTCTTTTTTGTTTTTATAAGACATTCTCATCCTGATTGATAGCTTATTATTTTGATAGCACAAAGTAGAGGAGCTGGTACAGAGAATTCATCTGAAGACAAAAGCCAAAAGGTGATTTTGTGTGTGTAAAGTACTCCGATACTAGAGTGGCAAACATGGCAAGAAGGCCGGCACTGAAGGGAATCCAGAAGAATTTATTTTATTATGGAAAACAGCTGGCAAAGCTGCAACCATGCTTGGCTGTGCAGTATAAGTAAAACTATAATAGTTGCCATTTATATGCTGTGACTTGAAAACAGGCAGTTGTGCCATTTCCATGTAGGCTGATATTGTGTGTTTTCCATACAAGATTACTTTTTCCCTGCACATGCCACCTCCTTGGAATCAATCAAAGAGAGTATTCCAAAGTGACCTTGTTGTAAGAGTATGTATATTAAATTTATACATAACCTCAAATAAAGTACAGGTCTGCATTACTGAATGTATGAGTACAAGAAGCAGTAGCAGTATTAATTTTATTTAATGTTATGCCTGCTATATTGAGTTAAAAGATAGGAAGATTTACTATCCAGTTCAAGGGAAGTTATTGCAGTTTGATACTAACGTTCTCAGCAGTTTATTTTTTTTTTTAATCTGGAGTATAATAATGGACAAGTAACATAACAAAGCAAATTTCACAGGTTATTGTAATACAGCCATCAGGGATTTGGCTGCCTTGCAGGGGCTGAGGGTGACAGTGGGGCTAGACGAAGGTGGTAACAGGGTCAGCCGAGACCCTGCGGCCCCGCTGTGGGTCCATGGCGGGGGCTGCAGCCACAGCCACCCCACAGGCTGCCTTGGGGCCCCCCGCATCCCCCGAGGGATGGGGCTGCCCTGGCTGTGCTGGTGGGGAGCTGGCCCTGAGCCCTGGCAGCCGAACCCCGGCAGGGGGGATGCTCTCAGCACCTTCACAACAGCAAGCAGAAATGGGCAAGGCACAAGCATGTCTACGGAGAGGTAACATAGTGAGCTTTGGGGCATGCATTTCTCAGTGCTATGTATATAAGGTGCAGGTTTGCATTATTGAATGTATGATTACAGCAAACAGTAGCGGTATTAACTGCAGTTAATGTGGTCCATTCCTTACAGTCTATTGCTCTATGAAGCTACGTAAATACCTGCTGGGTAACTCCTCTGTTGTACCACAATTCTGATTATTTTAGCACAGATATTTAGATGACAATTTTCTCTATCACTACAGATGCCCATCTTTTGTTTGGTGTTTTCCTCATTTAGTCTGAGAGGAACTTTGGGTAATGAGTCTGAAGCAGTGCATTTAATTCCGGCACACATCTGTCCAAAGCTGAGGGTGACAAGAAACAACGTCTCTTTTCCTTGCCACCACCTCAGGGTGCAGGCTGCTCCCAGAACCGGGCTCTCCACTTCCCAGCTGGTTTGTGGTTGCACATTCTCAGCCAGTGAAACCCACACAAATTGCCGGTGGGAGATGGAACAGGGGATGGCCAACCCAGATGCCCAGCGGCAGCACGGTGGGGACTAAGCCACACAAAATCCCTGTCCCTGTGCCACTGGGTTTTAGTCCCACTGCCTAGAGAGCTCTGCTCCCTCTCCACTTGCCTGGGGACACACTTCTGCTTCTCTCGTCATGGCTCCCTCACTTTCAAGGTGCTCCTTGGCCCTCTGCCTGGGGCAGATAAGTGCCAGGGACATGTGCCTTTGAGAAAGGACATGGGCATGCATATTTGAAATCCCCTGACAGGAGCCACAGAGTATAATGCATTCTGTATGTTTGGGTACAGGGCATTTCACTCCTTAAGCTTTATTCCTCATGCAAAACAGAATCCTATTTTTGCAGATTTAAACTTGCAATGCCAGTGAAAAAGCAATTACACAGCAAAACACATATAAAAATGACAGTCATCTATCTTTCTGAAGCTTTTTGCAGTTTTATTCAGATTTATCGAAGGCTTTTTCCCCAAATGACATCTTTCTGTAAATCCACTTCATCTGCCAGAATATTGAGTCATCAGAATATCCTCAATGATGAATCATTAGAACGTCATTAAAACATGGTCTTTAGTATCAGTCACGGTCACAGGAATGCAATAATCTAAGCCATGGCAGCACACTTAGAGCTATCTAAACGTTTTTTTGAAAGCTAATACACTTTTCACTTAATTACATTTTCAAATTGTACAGCCATTTTGTAGTGATTCATTGTAATTATCATCTGTATTTAATTTAAAGTAAAAAACCCGTACATAATCTTTGGCATAAGCACACTTTAGTCAGTGGGTTTGTGGCAGGGTGGAATTAACCTCGCAAAAAAGACCTTTTCACGACTCAGGTTTCCCATACAAAATATTTGTTAAAATACTCCCAATACAGGTACAAAAATGTGAATAATTGCTGCTGTGAATAGCTGTGTAGAAAATCCCTTCAAATTTGCCAGAAAAAGTGCCCAGATGTAATGATTTTGGGTCAGAAGAAACAATGTGACTTAAACTCTCAGCTTATAGGTATCTATGTTACCAAAAGCATTTTTCACAGCTTCTCCAGGAGCAGCCTGTGTCTTTACATTGAGTCATCACCTGCGAAGTAAAGCACATCCACCAAATGCTCGTGAGCCTGGACTGTTGTGCAGATGGTTAGCAAGGACAACTTGCATCAAATATCTGAACGTACAGGAAAGTAAGCAGAAGCCAAAGGCAACACCGACAAAATCATGCCAAATTCAACTTAAGCGTAAGACAAAATAATATGTGGTGAGGCTGATCATGCAATATATTTTTTTGATAAATTTCACTGATTTTAATAGAACTAGATAGACTGTATCCAAAGGCAGAATTTGATCAGGTCTAAAGCTGTTTACTACACCAGTTTCTAAAGCCTGGATAAAAACAACCCCACACTCAACATAAACATACCTGAGGTGAAGATCAGTAACCCTTCTTGGATATGTCCTCTGTTTGCTTTTCATGAAGGAGTTCCACTGAGCATCTTCTGTTCGGGTTATCTCAAGAAGTACCACATTTTCAAAAACCTATGGCTGGTTTCCAAACAACAAGGTGGATCACTCTGTGTTGATATAAATAAGAATAGTTTTAGTCTTGTATATTGTGATAGTGAATCTGCTGCTATTGTGGCAGCTTTTTGGGTAGTGGTTTTATCTGCTAATACATGAAGGGAATTATTATCCCAGATTATCTGCAGCTGAGCACTTTTTAATCAATGGAGTTACAGAAGCAAGCAATTTGGCTTGTTATTATTATAGATATCTATAGTTTTGTAGCACCTGAGAAAGGACTGGAACTTCATTACAATGGGTAATATCTGAACTTAGAGGAAGAAATTTCCTTGTGAGCGTTTTACAGCTATATGTAGACCAAGATATAAAAACTTGTTAAAAGCAATAGGAAAAATGGAGGACATTCTAAGAAGTTGATATGATTCTAGGGTTGGTTGGATGTGTAACCTAATGGTCCTGAATGAACTGACTTTATTAAAAATGAAATAAATAAATAAGTACCAGCAGTCCCCTATTGACCCTCATTTCTTTATTGCAGTAAATGGACCATTTACAAAGAACTGAATGGCTCATAGCTCCTCTGCATCTAACATCCTGCTATTTGCCAGACATTTGCAATTGAATCAGACTGACTGAGCAGTTACTCTGTGACTGAAGTTGCTTTGATTGTGTCAAAACTCTGTGCTTTGCTAAACACTTGCTGTTCTCTGAGCACAATATTGTCCTTAGTCACATGTTGACAAAATTTTCTTATGCTTTACCATCTCAAGGCTGAAGAGAGTACCTTCCTGAATCCTAGCTTTTTAAAAGCTCTTTTGTAAGTGGCCTGAGCTAGACCACTTCACAGCATCCTGAGCATGAAGCAAAACTTGCCCATGAGAAGCTGGTGTGAAGGAGCCGCTGCAGTTCAGAGTCCTGCTATAGCTCCTTTCCCTACTGCTCACTCGTGAAGACCTTTCCACAGGCACTTCTGAAAATGCTGCCCACCATCCTTAACGTGCTTGGAGCACTTCGCCTTGATCTGGAGTGTTGGCTTGTACTTCATGTCCCCAGGGAGAATGATGGCTACATTTGTGACTCGTATGATAAACCCCCTGTTCAGGTATTTCCATCACAGAAAATTAGGACCCTGGGCCTGCGTGAGGTTCCTTTCAGGAGCAGGACCTAAGACAGCAATTAAAGTGATGAAAAACCTTTCCGCTTCTGAAATATAGACAGTGGTCACGGGGATGACAGTTGTCAAGACAAAGCATAGATGGAATACAGCATTTAGCTTAACAGATGAGTAGCTATGAAATACAACTGTGAACAGCTAGGAAAGGGATGGCCGGTGGAAGTTCAGTTTTGGCTTATGTGTTTTGTGCATAGGAACAAGCTCCTTCTGTCTGCCTGTGTGCAGTCTCTCCCCGGCGCTGCTGGATGGTGCACATGAAGCGCAGCACCAGGGCCCCGAGAGCATCCCTGCTCCTGGAGGTTCGGGTGCCAGCTCAGAGGTAGCAGGGCTGAGGGCAGCCCCTTCCTTTGGTGACCTCAGACCTGGGCTCCCAGATGGTGCTGTGGGGACACCCCAGCCAGGGCTGACCCCGCTTCCTGGGAGAGATGATTTTAAGCATGAGCAACTACCAGCTGGCCCGCGCTGTGCCCTGACATATATCATTGGAAAGAAAAATGACAAGGCTTGTATCTAGGAACCTGTTTCTGACTGTTATAGCATCTGAAGGTGGCGTGAGGTTTTTTTTTTTTTTGTTTGTTTGTTTGTTTTTGTTCAGTTTTGTTTTGTTTTGTTTTGTTTTTTAAGAAAAAGGCCAATTACATTTTCCACAAACTGCAAGGGAAAAACTGCACTCAGCCTATTTTCATATAATGCCATGCTGGTATGCTTCAACTTGCAGAAATTATGATCTATTGGACAGCACTATTTATAATATCACCTGATGTTTTCTATCAGCCAGTTTTACATAAAGAAGGAAAGTTTTCCAGAAGAAACTCAGGAATTAAGGTCCTTTGCATTTTTTCAAACTCCTTACTCAGTGCAAATTCACGTAAAACTGCAATGCTCTTTGTCTTCCTCTTCAGCTGCTGCTGACACATAATGTCAGGAGCAGAGCTGGTCAGAGATGCCAAAGTAGCTTCTCACAACTTGCATTTCTGTAGTCTCTCGATATGTTGAATGCCTATGGTTGCTAAGAAAGCAGAGCATTTGGTGTTTCTGGACTGAGGAAGGGGCAAGCTTAGATCCAGGAGCCTTGCCTTTGCTTCATGGCATGTGCATCTTTTTAGGGGCTGACAACTGGCAAGGAGCTAGTTTTGTGGAGTTAATGGGTTTGGGTAGTAACTAGGTGCATACAAAATAACCACTTATTCACTGTGTTTAGGCAGTTCAGGTGCCAGCACCTCATTCAAGTCTACGCAGAGCAAGTAGGCTCCAAAAAGTATGCTTTTCTGCTTTTATTGAAGAGAAAAACTTGATAGGTCACAGTTAATGCACAACTCATGTTTCTGGAAAGAAACATGAAAGTAGCAGCAAAGGAAGATATAGGTCTCAGATCAGCTAAAAATCACTGAAGAAAAGAAGGTGAATTATAACAATTCTATTCTCTAAGGGTTAAAGACCCTTAAACCAGAAAGGTCTGGTCATACCTCTGCCAGCCCTGGAATGTTCTTTTTGAGAAGAAAAGAGGTAAATTTATAGCAGCCCACATTTCAGTAAATAAGCAAAGACCCCAAGTAACCTTCTAAAGCTGCTCCAAGGCTTTTATTTTTTTTCTTTCTATGGGAAAAGTTTACTGTTGTTGAGACAGGTTTTCTTCCTGACCAGTGTGGAAAGGGAGATTTACCCTATGCCTGTGTTTAGATACAGCTTCGTAGCATTTTACTGCACATTCTTAGGATGTAATTTAAAGATGCTGGTGCTCTTTGTTTTTGGGGCATTTTTTTTATTTCATTTGATAGCCCTCGTAGAACTTGAGCCAAGTCAATTCCCAGAGAAATGACAACATTATTTCTGCCCAGGATTAGCTGTTCATTTGGGGAATTTCCAAGTGCTGCACTGGAGCAGAAGGGCATAGACGGCAATGGGCATGTACAATCCCTTTGAGATATACCAAGGCTGCAGTCTGCTGTCTGCCTATAAAGTTGAGGGGAAAAATCCTAAAGTATAAATAAGGCATTTAAATAATCACTGGATTAAAGCAACAACAAGAACAACAAAAGAATTAAGGAAATATTAAGTTCTGAATTTGGAGTAGAGATCTGCTATATTTGAGGAACTAAGGAAATAATGTTTCAGCAGTCATATGCTTTAGCCATAGATGAAATTCTAGCCATTTTTGAAGAGGGAATTCCTGGGAATATTTTGAATATGTGTGTTGGGTCTGGCTGGGGTTGAGTTAACCTTTCTCATAGCAGCCCTCATAGTGCTGTGCTTTGTATTTGTAGCTATGACAGAGTTGGTGAGACAGCAATGTTTTGGCCTCTGCTGAGCAGTACTCCCACGGTGTCAAGGCTGTCTCTCCAACCCAACCCAAGGCCAGTGGTCTGGGGGTGGGCAAGACGTTGGGAGGGGACACAGCTGGGACAGCTGACCCCAACTGACTAAAGAGATGCTCCATACCATGTGACATTGTGCTCAGCAATAAAAGCAAAGAGACAGGAGGAGGAGGGGGCATTCATTATTAAGATGTTTGTCTTCTGATGCAACCACTATGCATACTGGGGCCCTACTTCACAGGAAGTGTCTGGACATCTCTTGCTGGTGGGAAGTAGGGAATAAATCTTTTTGTTTTCCTTTGCTTCCATGAACAGCCTTTGCTTTTCTTTTACTAAACTGCCTTTATCTTGACCCATGAGTTTTTAATCTTATTTTCTTCCCCCATTCCACTAAGAAGGGGGAGTGATAGAGCAGCTTGGTGGGTACCTGGTGGTCAGCCAAGGTCAACCCACCACAATATGTTGCAAAATATTTTTAGTTTCCGCTTAAAGTACTGCAAAGCATAACTAGGTAGGTGAGATACCTTTAAGTAGTTCCAGACAGGAAGAGAATCCAAACTCCTTGTTGTTCTATAGAATTGCTTAAAACTTATATTTAGGAGAACACTCTTCCTTCTTTGTATGCTTGAAATGTCTTTCAAAATTGCTGAAACATTTGGCAGAGCAAGAGATCCAGCCTAGAAACTTAAACACTTCTTGTAACAAGGGAAGGTCTTTCATGAAGTTATTTTAAAATTCCCAAGGGTTCTTATTCTGAAGATGTTCACCGGCATCTATAAAAGGAATTTATAAAAATACGTGATCAAAGTAGTATAAAGTGAATGGTTATTTTCCTAAGATTAAAGTGCATTTTTTGGTTACTCAAGTAGAAATGAAAATTGGCTCTGTTAAACGTTTTCATTAGTACATTAAGCTTCATAAAGTAAGTTTATGAAGGTCACAAATTTCCAGACGCTGTGTTATGTTATATTATGTTATGTTATATTACATTTAGAACAATATAAGTTTTCTATCGATTTTAATTTGCAAAGATACCTCTCAAAGTTAGAAAACATTTACACATCTCCAAGGTTTAGTGATATAGGTAAAGAGAACAAAATATATTATTAAATTATTTAAGTGTGTGTTATGGGTTTGTGTGGCGCGGTTTTCTTTGGTAGTGGGGGAGGGGGCTGCAGAGGTGGCTCCTGTAAGAAGCTGCTAGAAGGTCCCCCACTCCAAAGAGTCGGACCCGCCTCTGGCCCAGGCCGATCCCATCGGTGACGGTGGGAGCGTCTCTGGGAGAACATATTGAAGAAGGGGAACCGGCAGTGTGTGTGGGAACTTGAATGTGAGAGGAACACCTCTGCCGATACCGAGGTCAGTGAAGAAGGAGGGGGAGGAGGGGCGCCTGAGGAGGCTGATGGCCCTGCAGCCCATGGTGAGACGGCAGGCTGTCCCCCTGCAGCCCATGGAGGTGAACATGGAGCAGTGTGTGACTGGAGAGCAGCCCGCGGAAAGGACCCGCGCCAGGGAAGTTTGTGAGGAACTGCAGCCCACAGAAAGGAACCACGTTGGAGAAGTTGGTGAAGGACTGTCTCCCGTGGGAGGGACCCCACGGTGGAGCAGGGGACGAGTGAGGAATCTTCCCCCTGAGGAAAGGAGCGGCAGAGACAAGGTGTGGGGAGCTGACCCTAATCCCCATCCCCTGTTCCCCTGTGCTGCCGGGGGGAGGAGGTAGAAAGCACCGGGAATGGAGCTGAGCTGGGAAGGCAGGAGGGGTGGGGGGGAGGTGTTCTGAGGTTTGGTTTTCCTTCCCAATACCCTTGTGGGTTTTTTTTTATTTGATTTGTAGGAAATGAAATTGATTTTGTTACTTCCCCAAGTTGAGCCTGTCTTTTGCCCATGACCATAAGTGGGGAGTGATCCCTCCCAGTCCTTGTCTCGACCCACGAGCCTGCCTTTGGATTTTCTCCTCATCCCAACGTGGCCAGGCGCGGGGGTGGGGAGTGAGCGAGAGGCTTCATGGTGCTTTGTTACCGGCTGGGCTGAAACCGAAACCATGACAGTGTGGGAAACAGATGCTATGGGCTCTAAGAATATAGGCAAAATTTGCAAAGATAGGCTAAGATCCGGGTTCGTGTTTAGTGAGATGCAGAAGAGCACCTAAACTATTGTTTTATGATATATAAAATTTACTCGCTATAAGGTATTTTTGAAAACTGTATTTCTAGAGACATGTATCAGAAATACTTTGGCCTTTTGCTGTGTGCAGTACCATGTTCGCTTACACGTGATAACTAAAATAAGTTCTAATCTGATGTGGAAAATTTTTTCTAACTTTAGGAAAATTATATATACCTCCATCTTAGAGATGGTTCTTGAAAAGAAGTAGGCTGTCAGTGTTTCAGCTCTTGTTACTATGATTTAATAACACCAGGATAACCAGACGTGCCATCTTTAGATTAATAGATAACATAAATGAAGAAGACTAATTATAAACAATTTAAAAAAGGAAAGCAATCATTTAGTGCATCAGTAGCTGGCAAGGAAAATTGATTTTTACTTCCTTTCATAATTCATTAAGTATATGTTAGTTTTTCTGGGGGGGGAGAGAGTTATTTCAGATTCCAGCAGCTAAATCTATCTAAGCAACATTGTCAAGCCTACTTGCTGGACAGCAGAGCCCTTCAGAGTGGTTTACAGACAGGGGACACCTTTGCTTGCGCTTCCCCTGCCGCTCCTGCCTGGGACATGGGAACTGTCCCAGCACCGCTGGGAGGAGGAAGAGGACGCTGGCAATAATTTACTGCACTGGTTTTGACCCTGGAGTGGGGCCAGGCTGAGTTCTGCCCTCCTGGGATGTCTGCCCAGTTGTCCTTCGGCATTTCCCAGCAGGAAATATTGTGTCTGAACCAGTTCTGACAGAGATTTGCCCAAGATCTTCTCAAAAACCATCAGTCAAGAAAAGCTTGTCATCTTCCCGTGTGATCTATTCCAGTGCTGGGCCACTTGTGGTGTTAGGAAATTATTCTTGCCCCATTGTCTGATTTCCAATGTAAACCTGTACGCTTAATCCTTTCACCAGTTGACCTGGAGAATAATTTATTCTCTTCTTTTTAGTAGGAAGCTTTGAAGTGTTTTGAACATTGTTATTGTGTTTCTCTTTGGTTTTCTCTAATTGAGACTAAAGCAGTCCATTTATTTCAGGGTAGCAGATAATTCAGACTTGGCACATCACAATGTGCACTGACAGATGCCCTCATAGTTGTGTTTATCCCTCATGTTTAGAAGTCTCAGCACTAAGTAATGTATTACTATCTAACTATCCCAATACACAAAGCAAAAAAAGGTCTTTTTTATTGTCTGTTTATGCAATTTATTTATGCTAAATTATTTATTAGCAAAAGATAGCTCCAGAGTCTCTTATACTTACTTCTGATCACATCTAAAATGCTCTTTGTGCTGGGTGTGAATACAAATTGAAAGGACACAGCAAAACAGCTGGCCCCATTGCTGTCCACAAACATTATTATTTGGTAATGGCGTTTTGCTTTGTTAACCACAAAAACTCCTTTAGAAAGTGTTGATGGACATGTATGCTTTATGTTGCATGTGGTCATAATTGTTATGCTTAATTGTTATGGTCTTAATTGTCATCATTGGTCATGTAGCTGAGGTTAGTCTCATGAGCTATGACAAAAATCTACTTGTCCACAAAGACCACCAAGGGGACAAGAAATGCAGCACTAAGCTGGGAGTGGAGAAAGGTAAATATGCATTTGTAGGAATGACTGAGGAAGAAAAATGAGAAGTTTTTTCTGTTTTTAAAGGTATTATTCCATTTTGGTGTAATGGGTTGGTTAATGATCTCTTCAGTCAAGGGTGATGTGATATGGAAGTATATAAATGTCCTGCTGCATGGACAGGTATGTGGTTTCGGTTTCAGCCCAGCTGGTAACAAAGCACCATGCAGCCTCTCGCTCACTCCCCACCCCTGCGCCTGGCCACGTTGGGATGAGGAGAGAATCCAAAGGCAGGATGTTGCTGGTTCAGAAACCAGTTCAGTGAGAATATTTTAGCTGTCAGGTACATGTAGGAACCACCAGGCTACACCCTATTTAGAAATGAGGTTACTTCAGACTGTGGTTTCACATGACAAAGCCATGCACTAAAACAGTGTTTTGAAATATTCTTGCCCCATTCTTCCACCCCTCATCCTCCCCCCAGACCCTCTCTCCATCCTCATCCCTATGCACCCTCTTCCAGCTCTGCTTCCTGTGGCTACACTGCAAATGGGATCCATTGATCCAGATTTAAAATAACCCCTTCTTTTCTTGAATGGCTTTAATGACTGGCTTATTTTTGAGCCGGGTAGTTCCCTGAGTCATTTCACAGTGCAGCCACACAAGCAGCTATTCCAGCCCCGCAGAAGAGCAATGACAGACAGCACCAGGTAGGAGTGAGCTGTAGGGCATGAATATCTTAAAACGCCTGGGTGCTGCATCTTGCAAAACCTCAGCTTAAGTCTTTCTTATTAAAGTTACTCTTCTGGGCATAAACTATTTACAGATTCACAAACAGTATAAAAGCACATTAAAATGACACTCTTGTCTACCGTTTTGGACGCTCCCTGGATGATGACAGATTTCCAGGCTTGATTTACAGCTACTGGAACTGTTGGTTGAAAAGAGGGAGAGTACCTCCCAATACATCACATCTGCAAATGGGAAATATGCCTTCCAGTCCTCAAAAGCAGCAGCAGAAAACAAATCTGTAATGCTGTAAGTCCAAAAACAATGTAAAAAAAGACAGCCTTTTCTTTTTCTGGCGTTGCTGGGGATACAGCATTTCATTCTCCTAGACTTTCTTGGAATGAAACGTATTGTTTCAGAACAAAGGGAAGCTTGTGGGTGGGATTCAGTTCAAAAAGAAGATATCCAAATTAAAGTTTCTACAAGCAGGCATTTGCCAGGAGTTTAAGCTCCTGTCACAGTCAATGCAGTCACTCTTGTTTGGAGAGCAGTCCATTTCACCCCAGAGCAGTCGCTCAGGGTGGGACTCAGTTACCTGCACACAGGCTGCTCGTGGTGCTTGAGATGTCCAGGAGATCTGCCCAGGGCAGGCAGGTATGGCAGGCACATCAGACCTCCACCCTTTTGTGGCAGCAACTGAAGACAGGGAAGATAATTCACAGCATCTAAAATTAAACTAGACCCCTATATTTGGGCTACTGAATCTTACCATAACAGCTAGTCAGTTAAATAACTGTACAACCTCAGTACATGGTTGATGGCGCTGAGTTGGTGTCCACAGACTTTAGTAGGAGCTCAGATGGGCATATGTGGATCCCTATATGTAGACGTATACATTTAGATGTCTTACTCTCAGTTTGAATCCGATTCTATTTGTCAAATCAAACAATTAATTGCTTTTTTTTAAGAAAAATCAAATGTGGTTTAATGTGAATCCTTTTTTATATAAATGGTAGTTCTGCTGATAAACTGAGAAATCAGCCCATTGTGGCAGTTCTGGGAATGCACAGATTTGGCAGTGGCTCTGTGCACCTGTGGTCTTAAATGTTGACATCTCAGACTTTGGCACTTACACAGGGTGCTACGTGAGACTCAGCTCTTATTTTGCGCACCTAGCTGAAATAAGTAATATATGATAAATGGTCAAAACCAGCAAATATCGATGTTCATGTGAATGCCTGTGGTCTTACAATGATATTCCTCCAAGATTCTTTCTGAAGAAAACCTCTTTGCCTATATGAATAAAGATGAGGAGAAAAGTTGGTGGGAAAAGTCCCCTAGTCCTTTCAGACAGCACATAGCAACTGCAGGATGTTATATTTAATTGTGTATTTTAAGGTTTCAGCCTTTCACCCAGACATAGCAAAATTACCCAAAGTTTGAATATCCAATATTTGGTATGAAAACCATTTTCCCTTGCTTTGTAAGAGTAGCTAATAACCTCCTGTGTTTCTAGCACAGGGCAGATTCCCTATCTGACAGCTAACTGGGCAAAAAATGAAACAATAACAAGTGTTCTAAGGAAATTTTCTCAATTTGGTAAAGATAGTATTCCACTATCATTTATTTCACTTTCTTTGTTTGTCATTGCTCACCATCAGAATGATTCAAGAACTTTTTTTACAGGTGTAGCCCCAGGAAAGTATTTATGTCAAAGTACTGAGACTTATTCCTGTAAATGATTGAGTCTGAGTAGAGGAAATGTGTTTAAAACATGATGAAACACTGGATGTCTAGTCATAAATAGAATAAATGATGATGACATTTTTATGATGGGCCTTAGCAAACTAGTGCAGAATTCCTTCTGTTTAAATTTGGTAATTTTTTTAAGAAGATAAGTATGTTATTTGGTTGCCTGGACATATTTTTTTAAAATAGAAATTAATTATACAATTACTTGTATTTCATTTGGTCAGTGGCAGGTTTTGGCATCTTAAGTGAATATTTTCTTGAGGTTTGGGTTTACATCTGATACACTGCCTTGTCAGGAAGAAATGAGCTACTCATGAAAAACTATTGGCAAAAGCACGAATGCTGATGTCTTTCCCCTTCTGATATTGATCAAGGTTGCCAATAAAGAGGTGCTTTATTTTATTGCTCTTAGAATTTTAGATTCTCCCCATCCTCCTCTACTCATCAGATTTCCTTTAATCTATCTATAGCCACAGAGAATGTTTCTGGTTTGGAGAAGAAAAACGCTTTCATTGTTGCACTGCAAATGGGTTATGGGGGAACTCAAGTCCTCAGACACCCTAATCGGACTGATGTTTCAGGGCTGGTCAGAAGTGAAAAAAGAGGAAAGAAATAAACCACTCTAGAGGAAAGGATATTACCAGCGCAATAGAGAAGCACTTGAAGCAAGAGGAATACATGTTCTTTTGATCTATTATTGTTAGTATGCAGGCCTGAATAAAATGGATAGATTAATTGGAAAATAGCCCATAGCCCATTCATAGATAATGAACTACTTATGAAATCTTTAAACAAGATGCCCTTGCAGATGAGATGACTACAGTGCTTCCTGAAGCTCTGCTGCTTCTGATTCGGAGATAAATAAATCTTGTTGCAGAAAACAGAGAGATCTCTCAAGATGCCACATGGCTTTCGAGTAGCCTGCAGATTTTAAAACAAGTTAAATGTCTGCTATGAAAAAAAAGTGCATTCTGTAGCACTGCTTGCTGTGGCTTAAGCAGAAATGGAAATGAGAAGTAGGTGTGTTTGTGTAGCCAACTGCCGTGCAGAGCCAGCATGCTTCTGCCATCTCTGAAGGGGACGGGAGGGACCCATTCACTCTTATAATTCATTTTCACAAGTCCCACTCCACAGTCAGTCCACAAAGCATCTTTTTCAAGTGGCTTTGGAGAGAAGTAGAGTACCACCATGCTGGCCACTGTGCTGTGGGGCATGCAGAGGGCACAGTACCAGTCAGCACTGGGTCTTCTGCTCCAGCTGAGCTTGCTGTTCACAGGGCATTGGCAGGAAAAGAAATAAACTCTGCCACAGGCAGTGACAGAGTGATAGCAGCATTTGTAAGGCCAGAGCAGGCCATTAGCTCAGCATATGTCATTGAATTTTAGGCAGTTATTCCTACATTGAGAGTGGTGACTTGCACCTGACTAAAACACAGCTGCAATGCTTCCTTAACTTCTTCATGCTAACAAGAGTGCTCAAATTCCCTATCAAATTCTTAGAGCTCTTAAAAGCTGATTTCTGGTATAAGTATTTTATGGAAAGTGAATCTGGATGTTAGACTCCAACACTCACTTAAAAATTGCTGATTCTTTAGCTCTGTCAGCTGTGAAACCCATGCATTGGACTGTTGCTGGACACAGATGAAGAGGTTTCATTAAAAAATATTGAACCAATAGTTCACTGACATTTCTTGCTTTGTTTGCCTAGCTCTATTAGTTCCTAAATCTCTAAGACCTTTTTAAGCATGTGGACTGAGACTGAGAAAATAAAAGGATCTGTTCTAATGGAGACATTTGTCACCAAGGCAGATCCGCAAGCCTGAAGTTAAGGAACAGACACTGGAAAATTGAGGACATTGCTGAAATAAGGTTAAAACCTATGATCATGAGAATTTATAAGCTGAACTAGTCAAGAGCAGCTGATGCCCCAGACCTCATCCAACTCTGTTTGTCTGATCAGTGAACTGGAGCAATGATGATAGCTGAAGCACTGGCAGTCTGAAATACAGAAATGCTGAACACCGGGAGTAATTCTTTCCTGAATAAATGCCATGGGAGTGGCTTAAAAACTGTGTGGCCACTTAAAATACTCATCAGCTACCTAAAGGTCAGAAGAAAGTATACTGAAGTAACTGTACATTACTCAAGCATTCTCTGGCCTTCAAACTTCAATACGTACTTGGAAAACCAGAAAAGAAATGGTGTAATCAGAAATGGCGAACTTGAATGATGAAGGAAAAATTTTCTGTTGGTGTAAATGAGCCAGTGTTGCTGATCATTTTACGCAATACATACATTTTTAGGGTTCTGTTAATTACAGTATAAGTTGTATCTAGAGAAGCTGTTTCTTACTCCAAAATCAACCATGCTATCTCTCATTGTAAGAATATAGAATATATGTTAAATGTAAATCAGTACTAAATACTTATGCATACTTGTGTATATGGATAAAATACTTTTCTCCTCTGCCTCGTATCTCTACTTCTATTTCTACTTATTACTTTTGGTCTTTTCAAGCATATATGAAATAAGATCCCAGCAGATGTTCAGGAATCTGTGCTAACACCTGCTTTTCAGGCAAAGTCTCTCCCATTTAATAGATTGCCAGCTTCTTTATCATGAAATATTTTTTTGTACCCTAAGAAATATAGGTAATAATTTCCATTAGTGTACAAATGGTTCATTGTCAACTTCAGAGATATAACAAAGTGATATGTTTTCATTCTAAGGAAAAAAGTAGATATGCAAATCACAATAATCTTACTGGGTGTACAAAGTATAGCACTGTTTAGGAAATATTCATTCTACAGAGCCCAGCGCTCCTGCTTTTACTAACAGAGGACAGCAGCAATATATAATCATAGCTGTGCTCAGAATTGCTAGCATTGGGCTGCTGCCATCCGCATTGGCAGATAAAAATTTTTTTCTTTAAGTTCATAATTTTTACATTTGAAGGAGCAGAAGCGACAGAAATCAGGACTGCATTTATAGGATGGAAAAGAAAACCAAATATGTGGCTGCTAGTAGTGTGCAAACACTGCTTTATTGCTCTAGTGATATCAGCATGAAATGAATGTGCACATTTGAGTTTTAAATTAGAGAAAACAGGCAATGGGGTAAAGTTTTTCTGAGGTAAGATATTGGGTGATAAGAAATTTGAGCAGGAGGTAAAATAGGTAAAAAAACCCCTCAATAGTTGATTTAAAAAAAAAAAAAGGTACATGGATGTTGCGATTATAAATGGCAAGAGGAAGGATGTCAAGTCCAGTTTGTTAAGTAGGAAATGAGAAATAATGTTAGCAAGACCATAGGCTGCAAGGAGCCATAATTTCTAATTGTGGATCGTGCAAGTTGTGGTGTTTACTGATTAGGACTTTTAAAAAAAAATAGTATTTTTTAAATTATCATTAATTTGTGTATAAATGCACCCATAAAATGGTGCTTCTCCAGAACTGTGGATGCTCTTGTCCCTTTTTTGTATGGTCTTATGACAAAAAATAATGACACTCAACATCCACTTGGACATAAGGACAGAGGCATAGGAACCCTGATGACAATCCCTCATTTCAGGAACTTCGTCCATGGACTTTCTTCACATGACTTGACGAGAGAAGATGTGCTTCACTGCAGTGGCCTCAAGGGTAACAGACGGGTCTATGCAAGAGGGGACAGAGACCCAGAGCAGCCACCACCTTTCCTCCTTCTCCATAGTCTTTCCTTGCTAGCCCACACCTTGAAGCTTTTTATTCTTCAGAAAAAGGCCCCAGATTTTCCTCCTCCTATTAAAATATTCACCATGCTTTTAAATGTATGATGGAGCACAAAAACCACACAGATACTGCCTTCTCTTCAGAGCCAATAGAAAATTAATCTATCCCAGCTATGTCAACTGGACATAAAAAAACAGGGCAAAGAAGCAGCAATGGTGAGAGTTGAGAATGTGACAGTCTGGGAGACAGGACACAGCAACCATCCCTGCCCTGTGCTACTCCTGGGCACTTGCTGCTGCAGCCGACCGGACAGTTGGGTAAGTAGGAGATTTGAGAAATGTCATGCAAGCTTTTTCCTTGATGAGCATAAAGGGTGTCTTTACCTTTCCCTCAAAGGTTACATCTGATGAGCTAAGATACCCTTCAAACACAGAGCAGTGGCTATTTCTCAGCTCTTATTTCCTCTTAACTTTCATACCTCTTTTAAGGGTAAAGTATTATATTTTTATAAGTATATAAGAAACTTTGCAATTGAGAAATGCTGTTTGGACAATCGTATCCTTATGTCCAGAGTGTAGTCTGTGTCCTTTCTTTCAACTGACTGTTCATTCACTCAGGAGCTCATCTCACTGTCTTTTCAAAGAAGCAAACCCTTCTATTTCAGCGAGTCACTTTCAGTTTATTCCATGTTTCCTCTGATGTGTATGAAAAATTGATTAGGATACTTTAAACTGTGGGTTAGATTAATAGTTGTGAATTCTTACTTGGAATTTCATACTGTAAAGTTGAATTTTCTCTGTATAATACATTCCCCTGTAATGTGTTTGATCAGCTTCTAGGATAGAGTATGCACATTCACTTGGAGCTACTTAGCCTTCACAGTGCTGGGAAGAAAAGGACACTCAGAGGCATTTAAGATCACTTGTGGCATTTCAGTATATAAAGGGCGCTTATAAGAAAGAGACTTTTTACCAAAGCCTGTAGTGACAGGACAAGGGGCAATGAAGGACAAGGGGCAATGATTTTAAACTCAAGGAGGGTAGATTTAGATTGGATATAAGGAAGACTTTTTTACGATGATGGTGGTGAGGCACAGGAACAGGTTGCCCACAGAAGTTGTGGCTGCCCCATCCCTGGAAGAGTCCAAGGCCATATTGGATGGGGCTTTGAGCAACCTGGTCTAGTGGAACGTGTCCCTGCTCATGGCAGGGGGTTAGAACTAGATGATCTTTAAGGTCCCTTCCAACCCAAACCATTCTATGGTTCTATGATCATGTGGATGCTCCCCTTTGTCCTGTGGGTTTCCCCAGATCTCAAGGAAGATGTGTTAGTGCCTGCAGAGAGGTGCCGAGTGGGGGGTAGGAACCTGAGCTCTGCTGTGGTGCTGGAGGGGGGTGAGGGGACATTTGGTGACACAGTACCTCCAGAAGTGGACATACCCCTTCCTCCAGCTGCACATCTTGAGGGTCACGCCTCCCACATCACCCTCTGCTAGAGTGGTGACTCTGCTCCTTCTGCTGAAGCCAGGCCACGTGCAAGATTCATGGGGTTTGTGAGAGGGAGGCCAGAAGCAAACCAGAGCCTGCCTATACCCAGTGGGGAGCAGAAACATGTTTTGGGGAAGGGTACCTGACCTCAAGACTACATGCTTCCAGCTGAGCAACCTTACTGATCTCCATAAGCCATAGTCCCTTCTCCACTGATGAGTCAGTGATCCCAATTGTGCTAATGTGACATTTCCCAGGCAGCTCCGTCACCTCAGCCTGGCCAGGGTGTCCAGCTGTGTGGGTACCAAAGCATGTTCCAGAGGTTTTGTGGGTGGTCACGCTGGAATGCAGATGCCTACATTACCTGTAGGTGCCTATGCACTTTTCTGGCCTCGAGTGCGTTATTGCCCTTGGAGACAGCAAAACAAAGGCAGGTAAGCAGCACCGTTCAAGAAGGAAAGGCTAGATGTTTCAGGAGGGAGTCTCACCGGCTTCAGAGATGTTGGCTGGAAACAGCCAGAAACAACTGGAAAAGGAAAATATACCAACAGTCCCCATATAGAACATGAGTGCAACTAGGAAGCATCCTGAAACACAGTATGTGGTTAAATAAATCACATGTACTGTCATTGTGAGAACCCTGCTGTATTTTAAGTAGCTGGTAGTACAATTTGTGTATGAGGAATAGGAATGCTGATACTACCTGCTCATCCGTGTCCTTTTCAATTTGTGGCAGGTTGTTTTAGGTATAGACACAAAATATTAATAAATCTATTTCAGAAGCTAAATTTTTCATATATGTTCATTTGTGAGCTTTTAATGGTTCAGCAAATGAAATCTGCAACACCTGGCTGAAGTATATTTAATATGATGTAGCACATGAGCTCTGGAATAAATTTAATATAATCACTGAATGCTGAATAAAGTTGTAAAATGATTTATTGGAGCAACAGGGAGTTATATGGTAGATCTTATGCAGAAAATAAAATTATAAAATGTTAATGAAATAGGCATTTAAAACTGGAGTTGTAATGTATAATTTATTCCATTATTAAAGTATTAAATTACTTTTGTACAATAAACCAGGATAAATGTAAGGCTGATAATTATGAGGATGACAAGGGGGGGGAAGCAAATTAGTATGCATTGCCATGGTGTAGAATCAAATGGATACAAATGCAGCTGTATAGTTAGAAAACCAGAATTTTCTCTGTAATACCATATATAAAAAACTCATCAAAAGAGCAGAATTGCATCTGCCACTGTGGTTATTTCTGAGATTTTGTAAAATTTTCCTGCCACAAACCATAATAAAATTAAAGCCTGAACACGTTAATGAAAATAATCCAGATTATTTCTCCAAATAATTTCAATGAGTACTCTTTCAATGTTTTATTTTTAATTTCTGTTGCTTTAAGTTAATGTCAGAATGAAGTTCTTTTGAATCAAGACTTTTCAGCTAAACAGTATTGAATTAACATGCCTTACAGTGACAGAATCCTTTTTTTTAACCATAAATATATTTAAATTATGTGTCCTTTAGTGGAAAAAAAGTATCTGAAAAAAACCTGAACAGAACTGCTTAAAATTTTGCTAAAAGCAAAGAAATATGGGCTTAAGAGTACTGAGAAACAGCTGTAATTGCAGCCTTTCCTACCGGTTCAGTTTGCCAGCCTGCTGCATTAGGCTGCTGTTTTCTCTTAACAAAAAGGTAGAAGTGAGAAAATACAACACAGCCGTTGGCACGAAACTTTTGTCACCCACCAACGATAATTGTTTCCCATTTAAAATGCTAGATTGGTAAGATTGAGGAATAATGCAGTATTTTATGGGAGTTAGGAACTGGAGCAGTAAATAATTCTCTGCCTGCACTATAGAAAATTGACTATAGCAGTTTTCGGACCAGGGAAGGCGGTGAGAAGGAAGGGGATGCTGGGGCAGTGGTGGCGGTGTGTGCCTTCAGTCTCCCAAAGCCTGGGCAAGAGTCCCTCCACCATGACGTTGTTGTTCACACTGATTCTTCTGAGTGAGTTCAAGTGAACGGAGTTTTGAGACTTCCTAAACTAGCTTCCAGCCAGGAGGCATCCCATCCCAGAGGATTTTAGAGCCAAACACCTGAGACTATGGTTCAAGCCTTGCCAGTACAGCTGAGGCAGAAAACACCACCTCTGAGGCAAAAAAAAAAAAAAAAAAAAAAAAGCCTGAAAAGGTAGAGTAAATTAAAAGACACAGTAGGAAAGAAGAATAGATAGCCAATAATAATAAAAGGAAAGACTTATTCAAGGAAAGAAATGGGTAGGAGATGTGTTTATAACCAGAAACGTTTGAAAGACTGTAATAAAGAGGAGGCAGGCAAGAAAGATGGCAGCGACCAGAGGTTGTCACATCACCAGAGGTGAAACAAAACAAAATAAGTTAGAACTTAATTAGGCAAAGTTGTTAGTCATGTCTTAAATCTTTCTGGAGACAAAAAAGCACTTAATTGGGGAAAAAAAAAAAAAGTAGCTGCTAAACTGCCTTTTCTTTCTTAGAACTGCAGGTTTTTCTGCAAGGAAACAAAGAAAAAGATTTAAGAAAAGTGGAAGGTGACAGAAGAGAAAGGAACTGAAAGAAGGAAGGGAAACTGTAGGAAGAAAAGGCAAAATGCACCCAGCTTTAGGACAGAAGCATTCAAGGTAATTTTTTCATATTCATTTCAGCTTGTGATTTAGGGGTTGTCAGGAGGTGACTTATTACAAGCAAGGCCTCTCACAGCCAGGAGATTTGCTGTCAAATTCACATCCTCAAGAAAAACTGCACTGTCAAATCTATATTTTCATTTAAAAAAAAATTAAATTACACTCCTTTCACAGTGCATTACAGAACTAACATGGACTCAAGATATTGCTAGAGATGCCATGTTATGTTTGCAAAATAGCCTGATTCAATTGCTCTAAAACTTAAGTTGCTCCGCTTAACATTGGCATGGGAAGTAAATCCAAAATTCAGTCCTCTAGCTGTCCATATTTGTAACTGCATTACCATGCAATATATTTATTGATTTTCCAGTGCAAACATCTAAACATCCTTCAACTATTGCCAGATAAATCTATCTTCTGATACAATACTTCTGAAGCAACCTGAAACTGAAATAACCTAAAGTATATAGAATTTCACAGGAAAATAAGTGGCACAAGAAAATCTGTATCAACACATTTTATTGACATATTTAATTCAATTAAAAATGCCCACAATACAAAATGAAGCAACGTGTTAATCAACTTCCTTAAATCATCTGCCCAGATACAACATTTCTGCTGTTCTTTAACATGGTGCAGCAGAAGTCAGGGGCCTCTCTGCACATTTGAACGGCCAGAGGGGTGCGAATCATTTCACAGACATCTAATTTTGACATTAGACATCTCATCTAACCACTCAGAGCTCCCTTAATGGTCCAGAGAGAGAAACAGGCTCTTCAGAAGACATTTTTAGTTCCATGGCGATCCAGTGGGACTTTTCTGTGAATAGATGAGTGCACTGGTGAGACATACTGAGGATATTAGCATTGTAGGACTGCATGTTATCTGGAAAAGAGCCACAAGTGTAATCCATACCCTGAAGAAGAGCTTTTCCTCATCCTTTTTCTGTTATTGAAAAAGCGATTAAGGAGCAACATCACTGAAGAAGAACAGCTGGATGTTAATGGCCTCTTTAGCTGACTGGTGAAAGGCATAGTGGCAACCAGCAGTTGGAAATAGAAGTCAGACAGAATTGAATTAGAAATAAGGAGCAGCTGTAACAAGAGCTGACAGTCAGAGCAAACTCCCCAAAAGAGAAGCACTGAGTTGTCTGGGTATCTGTACATCTCCAAAGGCTCAAAGGAATTGGAGTATAGGGTTTAAATGGCAAAATGTCCTGGGGTTTGGTTTGTGGGTATCTGGGTGAAATGTAATGTCTTTTGAGATACAGAAGGTCAGACTTTGTGATCCAATAATGTCTGACCTTAATCTTCAGAAACACAGAAATTATTTAAAATGCTTAATACAGAGGGAACTGGAAAAAAACCCCACCCTGCTGCTCAGCTTTTTTGAAAAATAGTAATTTCTTTATCTGTTTATATTGCTTTGAAATCTGCATATGAACATTTAGAACACTGTAGAGTGTGAGAATCTGAGATTCCCAGAACTCTGTTACATTTCTGCACTTAAGAGTTGGAAGCACACTAGTCAGTTTTAATTTCCTTAGGAAAATTCTCAGATATTGGAGAATTTTCTGAGTGTAAGCACTGTTTGCAAGACTGATAGCACAACACAGGGAGCTTTGAACTCCTGTGCATACTTTATACCTGGCAGGTTTTAAATATGAAAACTTTGCTAACAGTAGATTCTGCAAGAAAGTTAAGATGGCTGAAAAAAGGTGTCTGAAAGTGATCTCAAAACACATCATGTGAAAGTGTGGCTTTCCTTTTTTACTTCCTCTGTTAGTGTTTGACATATCTCAATAAAATAATTGCCTTATGAGTGACCATTGCCCGGTATTTTTGAAAGAGCAAACTACATTATAGTAATGCAATTACCCTGGAGAATGCTATTATTTGGAAGCCTAATTCACACTCACTCAAATCAAATGTCTTTTTATTTTATAAAGCCCATATTCAAGATCTGTACAATTTGAGCCTTACTAGATTTTTACTAACAGCACCACCCGTCTTCATGTTGGCCAGAACACTTTTAACAATAAAATTATTTACTGTGCTTCTAAAACTGTTCAAATTTGTAGAGCCACCTCTGTTTTATGGTAATAAATTGGAGTGTATCCTTTAAAAGGGAAAGAAAAACACCCATCACTTTGTACTTTAAATTAAAATATGAAACATAAAAGCCTGAACTGTATTGCGTATTTTTATTAAATTCAGGTGGAAACTTTCCCTGGTGGGTAGGCAGGTTCCTAATGAGCTTGTTTATCAAGGTTTTGTTGATGTGCTTAAAATTAGAGTAGGACCAAAGTGAACCTTTTCTTCCATGCTTGGCAGATGCTTTATCATAGGAATGATAGGTTCAGGTGACTGACCAAGCAGATAACCTTAACAGCACTGAGGTGGTATTTAATGGTGACAATAAATGACAAATAAAAAAGTCAACACTGAAGTTTTGTGCAACTCACTGATAATAAATTTATCAAGCAAGCTGAACTTCATTCAGCTTCTCAGTGCAAGGCAGCTGACAGCATTTATTATTGACATATCCTTCACAACACCAGTTGTTAGCATGAAAGCAAAGTCAAGTAACTTTCACAGACTACACAGCACTGTGCACAGCCTTCATTTATGCTGAGCATCTGTTTGATTTTATTATAATTTCCCTCCTTCTTCTGCTTCTCTTCCTCTTGTCCCTTTTTAGATTTTCTTAGGGATCTCCTTTTCACTTGCAAACTTCTAAGGGAAGAACCTGTGGGTGTTTTTGCTTCTTACAGCCTGTACCTCATTTCTGGAAGGTTTTGGGGGAAACTGCTTCTCTCCCTGTTTTCAGCCACCATTCCAATTTTACCATAGAATATTCCCTTATGAAATCCAGTCATGATATTCATGGTCTTTACTTGGAATGAAATTAGACACAAACAGCCCCCATCAGAGAGCAGGCAAATTGCCTTTTGCTGGCCCATTGTGTGCTCCGGGACTTGCAGCATAACCTTTAGCATAACATATTGGCTTGAGGTAATCGATTCCTTGAAAACAGCCATTGAACTACCTACAGTGTTAGGACAATACTTTAATGGGTTGTTTTGCGATAATTCACCTTAGCAGCAGCTATGCTATTTGAGGGGCTGCCTGCTCTCCAGTGGACTCCGATGGTCTCTCCTTCAATGCATTACATCTTTCTTTGAATGTACAAAATACGGTGCCCTGTGGCAGCTGCTCTTTCATAAAGGCTTCAGAGAAGAATTATTCTGTAATGTACACTTGAACTGCTTGTGGGTTAGAGGAGGGTTAATGTATTCTCTTCTGAGCTTCTTTTCACATGGTTCTGAGAAGGTCTGTGTCCTACCCTACCTAATGGCAAAGTCATCAGTATGCTTGTCAAAGCAAATCACACAGTCACTACAATCTAAAATACATGTGAAATGGTGACTTTAGGTAAAAGGCCACATATTAGTTTGAGTGGAATGTCAGTGGAGGGTAGATGATTTGACTTAAAAAATTACGTCTGCCTGCTCTGAAAATCTGATTTGCTAAATAAGGGTTTCTAAGTCTGCTGCCCTTTGGGAGCAGAATTCATACAGAGCTTTGCAGCACTGTTAATGTTGAGTTACAGCACCATTATCACTCATCAGTTACTTGCTCAAAGGTCCATTTTTCACATGAGAAGCTTAGTTTGAAATGTGTGGCCAACTTTTCACTCAGTTAGATTTTATGTCTTATGAGGTAGCTGCTCAAAGGCAGTGGCTGAGATCCCAGGAGAAGTTTCCTTATGGTAGAAGAAAAGTTGGTTGGAAACTCTCAACCATCTGTGTAGGAGATACAGGACAAGTCATTTCAATGCCACTTATTATCCGAGGTCTTGCAAGCATCTGGTTAAAAGAACTGATGGGTTGTATTTGGCCTCTGGACCACAACCTGGCTTCACTGAACTTGAGAGTAACGAGGGTAAGGAAATGGTAAATCTTAACCTTCAGACCACAGGCAAGTGCCTAGTGAGTAAGATCTGCTGCCTTTCCTTAGCTTTCTGGTGTTTCTTCCAGGGGACTTTGTATTCACCCATTATTCTCCACCAGCTCCAAAAAAATCAGTGGCTGAGACACAGGGTAGAGCTAGTTACAATTTTTTAAAAGAAATTGGTTTTTCAATTTCTTTTTTTAAAGGATTTTTTTGTTTTCAGGAATGTAACATTTGGGAAGTACTTTTCTTTGAAAAGAGTTTGCATGTCCAGGGAAGGGATTTGTGCAAATGGAGAATCCGGGAGTGAGAAACCTGAGTTCCCCATATTGTCCTTATAAAACTGAGTGCCATGGGAGAAAGCATCTATGTCATCTCACTCTCTGAGAGTGATTAGGGTATTTCTG
>VYZV01042808.1:5894-33357 GCA_013401275.1 Pandion haliaetus | reverse complement strand
GAGCCTCCGCTCCACCATGGATGGACCCCCATGGGCTGCAGGTGGACAGCCTGCCTTCTCACCACAGGCTGCAGGGCCATCAGCCTCCTCAGGCGCCCCTCCTCCCCCTCCTTCTTCACTGACCTCGGTACCTGCAGAGAGGTTCCTCTCACGTTCGAATTCCCCCCCTCACTGAAGGTTCCCCTTCTTAAACATGTTCCCCCAGAGGTGGTACCACCGTCACTGACTGGGTCAGCCTGGGCCAGAGGTGGGTCCGACTTGGAGCCGGGGGAGCTTCCAGCAGCTTCTCACAGGAGCCACCCCTGCAGCCCCTCCCCTGCTACCAAAAAAAAAAACCCGCACCACACAAACCCATAACACAACCTATACCTCTAACCATTTTAAACCATTATAAATTAGGTTTTGGAATTGACTATTTTCATCTTCATCATAAAAACTGAGCTGTAACACCAAAGAATTTAAATGACAACTCATCCAGAGACATGAGTAAATTTCTATGAGGAAATATTATAAGCCCTGATAATGAATATAGTAGGCATATTTATATTTTCCATAAAATTAACAGTAGTACTGTAGTATCTTCCTTCTGTGATTATCAAACTCCTTAATTAACATTAATAGATCATACCCAACAGTCACTTGATGTTAGGAAACATTTTTGACGGATTTCAGTTAAGACTAATGGAAAAGACTGTGGACTAGGAAAGCATCTGAAGTTTCAAGCAAGGCAACAAAACAAGCCAGAAAGGGAGCCAAGGTCTCCTGATGTCTGCTCCCACACCAATAGCACACAGTTTTGTATTTATGTTAAAAAATGAATGGAATAACTACAAAAAGCTAAGTTAGGAAAGAACGCAAGTGATGGCCTTTAAGATTTAACAAAGCACTGATTTAAATTAAGAGACATTAATGAAAAACCTGGAAGATGTGAACATACTGTTCCACTGCCAAGTGTTTGCTCCACTGACACAATCTTGTTAATTTAAACTCACTACATAATCATCTTAATTATTTTGTTCATAATGCATATCTGCATATTCCACTTGCTTTCAAAAAAGGAAGCATATGATCATTTTGCCATTCACTAAATTACCTCCTCTGTATCTTTTTATAAACTTTTAGTTAAGATGAGTATCAATATTCTATGAAAGAAAACAAAATATCATTTCATGAATAACTCATGCAACAACAAAAAAGAGCCTAGCAAGATAAGTAAAGATTCCTTCCTGTCGTGGTTTCAGGTCAGCTCAGTCGGTAACAAAGCACCACGAAGCCGCTCACTCACCCCCCACCCCCTCGCCAGGCCACGGTGGGATGAGGAGAAAATACAAGGGCAGGCTTGTGGGTCGAGACAAGGACTGGGAGGGATCACTCCCCACTTATGGTCACGGGCAAAAGACAGGCTCAACTTGGGGAAGAAACAAAATCAATTTAATTTACTACAAATCAAATCAAAAACAAAACACAAGGGTATTAGGAAGGGAAACCAAACATCAGAACACCTCCCCGCACCCCTCCCGCCTTCGCGCCTCAGCTCCATTCCCGGTGCTTTCTACCTCCTCCCCCCGGCAGCACAGGGGAACAGGGGATGGGGGTTGAGTCAGCTCGCCACACATCGTCGCTGCCGCTCCTTTCCTCAGGGGGAAGATTCCTCACTCGTCCCCTGCTCCACCGTGGGGTCCCTCCCACGGGAGACAGTCCTTCACCAACTTCTCCAACGTGGTTCCTTTCCGCGGGCTGCAGTTCCTCACAAACTTCCCTGGCGCGGGTCCTTTCCGCGGGCTTCAGTTCTTCCCGAGCTTCCCTGGCACGGGTCTTTTCCGCGGGCTTCAGTTCTTCACAAACTTCCCTGGCGCAAGTCCTTTCCGTGGGCTGCTCTCCAGTCACACACTGCTTCAGTGCGGTTTTTACCATGGAGGCACGGCCATCTTCGGGAGCCTCCACTCCACTGTTCACCCCCATGGGCTGCAGGGCCATCAGCCTCCTCAGGCGCCCCCTCCTCCCCCTCCTTCTTCACTGACTCCAGTATCGGCAGAGATGTTCCTCTCAGGTTTCCCCACCCCCACACTACCGGTTCCCCTTCTTAAATATGTTCTCCCAGAGGCGCTACCACCATCACTCCCCGCCTAGAGGGGGGTCCGACATTTCGGGGCGTCAAATTGTTCCAGCAGCTTTTTAAAGGGGCCGCCTCTGCAGCCCCCCTCCCCTGCCACCAAAGAAAACCGCGCCACACAAACCCATAACACTTCCAAAGAAAGGACAAGTAGAATTTTATGAATATATCTCAGGAAGTGGAGAATTACATGAAATAAGTAATGTGAAACATCTACATCAATCTAGAGTGAATTGGTTCAAGAATAGTCTTGAATGTCTGAAATGTTTATGAAAAACTAAGCAAATGTTATCCATTACAAAATATTAGTTAAGCTGTTGCATCTTTTCCTTACCTAGACTATAAAAACTGTATCAACCATCTTTAAGAATTTTTTTCCCCCCTCACTGATTACTATATGCATAAATATCATACTGTACTAATGAACTCCCCACAGTATGGGAGCTCAATTCTCTCACTTCCTTAAAAAAGGGAAAGAAAACCTCCCATTATGCAGACAGTCTGAATGCTTTCTAAAACAGAGAAATCCTCTTACAAATTAAATCTGGTTCTGTTTGAGCAGATACTAAACTTTGCTTGTCACTCTAGTGCAGCCACTAAACTCAAAGAAATAAAATTAATACTCATCCTCATTGTACCAGTAACACAATTAAAACACTCCAACTGACTACTACAACAAAGCCTAAGGAAGACACTGAATTGCTGACAATTGGGAAGACAGAATTAGTATTTAAAATTCAGCTGATGTTCTGCAGCTTCTTAAACGACGATTAATTCAAGGTTTTTACTGAAACGGAACCTCTCAAACTCCTTTACAAGAAATCCAGTTAATCAAATATAGCTTTGTGCCAGATAATCAAAACCACACTGTACAATGCAGCCAGGCACAATCTGTTACTGGAAGTCAGTGTCTTCCTCTCTCCACCTTCAATTTTGGAAAAAAAAACCCAAACCAAACCCCCAAACCCCAACAAAAGAACGAAGAAACAAAACACTCTCCCACCCCTACCCCCCCAAAAAACCCAACACCCAACAAAGCAGAAGAACCTCCTTATCTTTTCAAGCTATTATCAGATAATTTTCACAATTCTAGAACTATCTTCTTATGGTTTGGGTATAATTCAGAGGCAATAAAGTGACATTAGAGATAAACTGGCTGCCTTCACAGAGGAGAAGTAACTCCAAGATTTCAGAGAGCTCTGTAAATGGGTTCAGAGGAGAACAGGACCCCACCCTGTGTCACCTTATCTGTCTTCTTGAAAGCATCCCTCTGAAAAACTAGTGACTCCCTGAAAAGAAACAACTCTCTACAGTCTGTGCTTGCCTTTCCAGTTTATATGGTTTGGAGCAACTTCAACAAATTCTGCCTAAAGAGCTCATCCATGCAGAAAAAGTGCCACAAATGAAGTTTCACTCTCAAAAATATTTTCTTTATGCTACTCACAACTCTACCTGACAGCAAACTGTTGAAAATCAGTCCATTGCATTCTGTTCTTCCACGGAAAAGGTATGAACAAAACCAGAAGCAAACACCAGCATGGGTGAAATACGGTACAATGCAAATTCTTACCTTCCTTGCACAGAGGAAAGGCCAGCTCTGTCTTTAGAAACTTGTGCGTAATTAATTTCAAATGGGTTTTTAAACCCATGTCTGAGGGCAGAATATAGCGTTGGAAAGCAGACTCACTTAAGCAGACATCAAGGGCACAAACATGTCAGAGTTGATCACTGTTCCCAAAGATTCTTGGTCTTCACGCAAGTGACAAGCCTGATATAAAAATCCAGGTAGATAAACCAATATCCTCTTCACCCAACCTTTTATTTTCCTCTCATTATTTTAATAGGTATCTTCTTTGAGGAGATCAGTATCATATACAAGTACCTGTAAGCCAACATGTATGTTTTTTGTAAGCTATTTATTAATAGAAAATGGTAGTAATATGCTGACCACCACCTGATTTCCTGTGAAACCTAACTTAACTACTATTTGGATGAAGACTGGGACTGGGGTTAAACCTCTTAACTTTCTTTTGTATTCCGCCTATGGCCCTTCACCTGTACATGTAAGTTGGACTGAAAATGCTGGCGGCTGCGACAGACCATGTAACCCTACATGTCCTGCAGGTCTCCAGGAGCTGAATTTCAGTACGAGACCTTACGTTTCCCACATCACATACGGCTTAAGTTAGCTCAGAACTTTTAAGGAAGATAGTTATATAAAATGTAGGAGAAAAGGAAGTACTCTTGCCATTAGGTAAGACTACCTAATAAAAGGTTTTAAAATAAAGTTGGGGAAAAAATGCAACCATGTTTAAGAAAAAGTTTACAAGTTGGTTAATACTCAGTATCTCAAATAAGATTTTCTTAAGGGGGGTCTGAAAAAAGAAATCACCATATGATTGACTTAAGGCTTATTACAAAACAATGTTATCAAAAGGATCAAGATGGTTTGATGGTAAATAATTTAGATATTATCAATGTGTTATAAAAATCTATAATTACATATTTTAATCATGTTACATATTCTGTTGTTACATACATTTGTAAAATGAAATAATAGCATCTGCTCTTGAAGCTGATGTTTCAGAAGGTTTTGAGTACTTTTTATGAGGAAGTTCATTGTTTAAATTCCTTTCAAGTCTCCTTCATTTTCTGTTACTCAGAGGGATTATGAACAGACAAGACATAATTCCTATTCCTAGGAACTCTGAGACACACCATTTCAGGGACAGTATAAACCACTTTCCTTTGATTAATCAAAAGCAAGGACTGTTAGCATTCAAAATCATAATATTTTTCCTTTATTTTTATGATAAGAGGGAGCAAGATCCCTTTACTACTTTAAAAAAATACCCACATCTTTAGAAAAAGTGATCTTCTTGTCTAAAATACAGCAACAGAGGTGTTTGCTGGTTTTTCCCCCTCCCTTCTATGGACTAACATTCTTCTACCCAATTAAATTGCCATCATAACTGGAAAAGAAGATTCTGGATCTCCTGACATTTTCTATTATCAAACATAATTATCATGGGCAAGAACGTATCTACAAAACAATAGCTGTATTTACCATGCACATAAAGCCTTATATTTGCATGTTTTGCTTTCATGAGGTGTAGTTTGAATTTTTGTGAACTATTTTCTAATTTATATTTTAAAGAAGTACTGTAATACCTGGAGAGTATACCTCATGTGCATTTGTGTCCATCAGAAGTGCTGATAAAAAACAGTATGTTGTGTTACTCGTTATTTTTTAACAATATGTTAACAACAACTAAGTGCAAAAGCATGAAAACACACTTTCCAAAGAGGGTTTTTTTTAAGTAATATTTAGCCTATGTTATGTTCGTGAGCTATATTTTGAGAGCCTGACAAACTTTTCACCTACCACTCATACAAAAGGGCTCCATCCAGGAGCTGAAAGGATACAGTAGAGCATTTTATTTCTTAAAATGTGAAAGTCCCTTAAAATTAAATGTTTTGCTATACCAAAACTAGTATAAATGCATCTTTACCAGAAAAAGAAGTCATAGGAGTAGTTGCACTTATTCTGGGCTTTAGCCTAGATAGCATGGAACACTCCTTCCGAGGGAAAAAACAAATGAATGACCAAAAAATCCCTTTGGTTTTCAACCTTCTTTTATGTCCTTCATTCATGCCAAAGAAAGAACATTTTCATATGGATTTAGATGATTTAAAAAAGAAAAAAGAAAAGCAGATCGTGATGGTTCTTCTGACAGATGAAGAGTTAAGACTTTTTTTCCACGAAGCTATTCAAGCTCTCACTGTGTTAGGTTATGTACTCCTGAGGAAGACACTCAAGCTGTCCCCTTGGCCTCTTCTGCTCATACTTTTTTGTTGGTCATGCTTCAGAGTGCGCTACGTCCTCTGTACTAATAAGGTAACATGACAGCTGTTTCTGAACACATAATTAGACAAGAGTCAACTTACTGCTATCACTATGATTAAATTTACATTAAAAACATAAAGGAACTGTATGTCAAATGTCAGTATGCAGATACCTGTTGGACAGTTTCCCCGGTCCATTTACTCAGCCGGCACTGGACCCGAGACAGAAGGATGCTTTCAAGCCTCAAATATAAATATACCCCTAGCACTATAACAATAAAGCAATTTTTGCTTCAGTCCGACTACAAACAAACAAGCACAAAGTGCAGGGTCTTGCTCAGAGCCCTGCACTGACTGCAGTGAGGAATCTGCTGGGGTAACATATGATTTTTTAAAATAATATACCTTACAATGTGTATTACACACTGTGTATCTTCCCTGGTTTCCAAAGAAAACACATCTTGAGAGCACCACAAATGCAACACTGTCTTAATAGCGTAAGCTAAACATGAAGTCTTACAGTAAATATTTTTGTCTCTTATTTAACCCTTTGCCCTCATGCCAGTGTGAAGGGGGTGCCTCCATGTTCCTTCTCCTTCCCCAGGGAGACTGAAGAGGTAACAGTACCCCAAACCCACACCCACCCAGTTTCAGGGACACTCATACCCACTCCTTGAACGAGCATCCATCTCACTCACATGCACCACCACCCTGGCTACTCCTTCTAGAGCTGGCCTCAATGTCATTACAGCTGATCACAGCATTAAACTTGATGGAGGGGCTGGAGAGGGTTTGGCATTTTATAAGGAGCAAAGAAGAAACATCCTACCAGAGAACAGAACAGGGCAGGGAGCTTCAGCAGACATAACTGTCACTGGGGGAGGACAAAAAAGGAGGTGAGTTGGGGGGTGGGAGGGCATGGCCAATGCACTTCCAAATCAGCAGGTGTGAGAAGGCCCAGGAAGTGCTTTCCCCTTCTCCTACAGGAGCAGGGCTCCTCCTGCCCAGCCTTCGCCCCACCGCCACGCTGGACTTTGCACAGCCCAGGGCTGCTCTTCCTAACAGCCGCCTTCAACATGAAAGTTTCTCACAGGATGTTAAGCAACACTGAGACAGGCTCTGTCACTGAAGGACCTGTCCCTTACAACAAGCAGCGCTCCTTCATCCCTTTTTCCCCAGGACACATGCAGAGCCCAGCAGAGCTGACAGCCCACAACAAGGAGCTCTGGCGCAGCAGCAATACAATAAAAACAAACTACTCCATTTTTATGTTCATCCCTCAAATAATCCGAGAGTTCAAGTCCTCGATTTGTGTTCCCCTTTTTCCTACATTTACAGTGTCACTCACCGCTCACAGCTTTATGTGTTTCTCAGCACACACACACCCCGCAAACCCCAGGCTGGCTCCAAGGCCAAGAGCATTATAAACCCACCCAGAGGGAAGCACAGTTCCAGATATTGTGGCACATTTCCTGCAGCTTATGGCAGATTGTCCTTAACTTGAGAGTGCTTTTTAACTGCTACTTCCCCTGTAGAGAGTCACTAGCTATTTATTTTTTTGCCATCCTCCTGCAATTCATGTCGTCTCAGCCATTGCAAGGAGCCATACGCTAATTAAGCAGTCCCTCTGCACACCTTTTTCGCCTGCAAGGACAGGGGTCCAGGGCCGGCCAGCTCATTAGCTGGACAGGAGTGACACAATTGCTATATTACCATATATTGGGAAAGACAGCCATGTCTAATTTCAACCATTTCAAATCTAACAAGATTTGAATAATATTAATAAAAGGAAGATTGAACAAATTCATGTTTTATTCTTGTTCCTTGATTATTTTAATGTAAATATACCTATGTGCACACTTTCATGTGCACGCGCACAAACCCAGAGTGATGAAGACTCTATAGACACAAATATACCACTGGCACTCTCCGAGTTTAAGAAATCAGGTCAAGGGTAATATTACCAAAGAACAATTTTATAATTAAAAAAAATATAATTAGATCCTCCACAAAAAAAAATCCCTGGTTTTTATTAAGAAAAAAAAAAAAAATAGAAAGTAAATTGAATAGCTAAGTTCTGAGAGGACATCCTTGCTAGCCTTATACACTACATCATAGAGGTATTTCATGCTAAGTGCACAATTACAGAAATGCAATGTTCTTTTCAGACGCAGCATTTGCTCATGAAAATAACTGAAAAGTTGAAAAATTTTAAGTTTAAGGGAAATGAAGGATGAAAGCTACTACTGGGTCACCAAGAACACAGTATGAGAAGGTAACAGGGACAAGTGGGCAGATTTTACCAGTCAAAGCATCCATCCAGTCACATCATTTTGCATTTGCATTTCTAACAGTACAGTGTACTTGCATGTCATGTCACTTAAAGCATTGCTTTCCTATGGCTGAAGAGAGTAATGTTTTAATATTCTGCTCCTCCAGCAGAGAAGTCAGGAGTCAGCACAGTGGAGCACCACACTGTTGCATGGATGGCACGCACCAGTTGTGCCCCGTCAGGCTGACCAGCTTGAGCCCAGCTCCAATGCCACTGACCTGCTCAGCTGAGCTACTTCAGCAGCTCAAAGGAAAACAGCTTCCAGATGCACCTCAGACAAGTCAAAACTGATGGCTCCAAGACTCCTGCATTCTCTTCAAGGGAAACTGCTGATCCTCTTTATAATTACCTTGTCACAGGCTGAAGGTACACTTCTATTTAGACCGGATTATGTAACCTTGTATATACCAGATTATTGCCTCCTCCGAAAGATTTTAATTTTTTTCGCATTTTTATTTATTTTACGCACACACAAAATATCAATGAAGAATGGCTAGATTAATAAATAACTGCTTTTATTTATAAATATAATTAAAAAGTAAGATAATATCAAAAACACAATGGAAATTGTGGATAAGCAACGTGCCTTGCTGCCTCTCAGAGAAAGTATGCGTTTGCTGGATACTTCTACAGTATTAAAAGAAACCTTAAGAAATGCATGAACTAAACGCTTTTTGAGTTACAGCTACTGTTTCACTCAAACAGTATCAACTCTAGCTAGTAACATGTACTACCAAGATGTGGCCATGTACCTCAGAAAAAGGCAGGCACCTCCTTTCTCTCCTAGAGTCTCTTCATGGCTCTGACCTCTCCTGAAATGACATATGGCTTCCCATTTAATGAAAGTCCACATGCTGTTCATTGGCATGTAAGTAAATTATTGGCATTGTAAGTCCTGGTTCACCTCTGCATCTGAGAAGTTCTAAATTCACTTAAGCCCCTGGGTAATTAAGTTTTCCATGGTGATGGGTTTTTGTTTTATGGGCATTCACATAATTCTGCTTTGCACTAGTTATACTTGTGTTTAGTTTCACAGAGATTACACTGAATATACTTCTAGCCATTTTAATGCTATGCTGCAAGATACTCAAGAACATGGTTATGCTGAAAATCTGTTCCTGTTCTGATCTTGTACACCAAAATATACACAAATTTAACTGTCAGGGTAAAGAACTGTAATGCAAGTGCAGATCACACAGGGGCGAGGCGGGGGTGGGGGGAAGGACTTCTAGTTTCTCTAAGCCTTTTTTTTTTTTTTTTTTTTTTTTCTCTTTCTAGAGGAAACTTTTACTTCCAGGAAGTAAACATTTATTTTACACGTCATTCCTTTGCACAATAGTCAAATGAAAAAGTGTTCCAGTCCAAATTTTTGGTTTATGTTTTAGGCTATTAAAATGTTATACACATAAGTCAACATTCTTTACAGATTTTTTGTATTATAATTTCAGTTTAGCTAAAAAAAACCCAACCAAACAACAGAATGCACATCCAGCTGTCAGCACAAGCCCCAGAGTCAACTATCCAAAGCTAACAAGGATTTACTTCCAGCAACCACAATGGCATGATGCTGAAAGGTGATTGTATTTGGCACCTCCATACTTACTTCTACTTTTGCATTGCTCTTTTTATATCCTTGCAGTAAAAACACAGGAACAAAGAAACTAGCTTAGAGTTACATGAGGCCTGCAACTGTAAGGAGGGCCCTGTGCGTGAACATGTGCAGAAAACATCTGATCTGAAATTCCACCAATTTTCAAGTTAAAAATTAAAAAGATTATTTTTTGATAAACTGTAGTCTCCAATTCCCTTTTATATAGAATTGGGCTGTCTGAAAATGTATCATGAAAAACTCTGGGAAATGCAACATAAGTTATTAAAAATGTTCTCTTCATTCTCAGGCTTGCTCTTGAGGGGGAGGGAAGGGAGGGAGAAGGGAGGAGCAAAGGAATTACAGATAATAGCTTACAATGATTAAAAAAATAGCCTAGACCTTTCAGATGTATAAAAACCCAGCATAACACCACCACTGCCCTAAAGCCTTCAATTTGTACAATGAAAGTTCATTTTCTAGAGAATACAAATGTTGAAAATACATTTTTTCAAAACAAGGAAAGGTATTGAGACAAACACTGTTTCCTCCACTAATGTCACAATTTCTGACCAACAGACCCTTCCATACAGCTTTTGGTATCATTCTGCAGAATTTGCAAAATCACCACCAAAGAGAGGAGTTGCCGCCAGTGACTGTGCACACCCTTCTTACAGGATTTCTTCTTGTGAACTCACAAGCAGCTGTCCAGCCTCTCCCTGCAGGTCTCTGCATGGTGCAAGTGAGGAGCAGAGAGCTGCCTATGGAAGAAACCACCTCTGCCTGGGACATCACAGTGCAAGCTGCCAGCCAGCTCCCTGTGGCACAGGCACAGCTTGGCCCTTGCCAAGGGAGTATGAGAAGGAGCCCCTCTTCCACTCACAGACCAGAAGCAGGCAGACAGTTCCCTACAAAGCTCTTGGTGCAGAATTTATTTCCGGAGCATCTTAATCTATCTCCCAAGCCTTCCAAGCGTAAGCAAAATGGAGCCATTTGGCTGCCATCACACTGGTGAGTAAGACTGACTGAATAAGGATTAGGATGCCACTCTCAGCAGCAGCAGTGGCCAACCCTATTCCATGCTTCACAACATTTTTGTTTTTAAGAGGGATGGAAAGCAGAAGATGATGAGATAGCCATCTAGTTCTGAACTATCCTCCTTTTTCCTCTGGTCATCTGCCAGTTTTGGGGATGTTTTGCTGACCCCAGCTGTCTGGGAGAAAAAGCCCAGCTGCCATAACAGTACTGCCCTACAGACCCAAACACCATTGCAAGCCTTTGCACCTTAGTAAAAAATTAACCACTGCACCCTCCTAGGCAAGTACACAGAAGCTGCTGAAGCATGCGTGCACATCCAGTATAATCAAGACCTCATGCTATTAGCAATTACCTCCTCAAAAATATTTGCTCTGAAGAAGCTGCAGTTGGTTTTCTCTTTTCACATTATCTACAAAAACATGTAAGCATTCTGACATGTGTGGCCAGAGGACTGAGGTTGGTCCTCTAATCCCCAGCACATGGCAACAGTCCCATAAAAGACAACCCAAGTATTTTGGGGATAGACTTCAATTTGTAGATGTTCAGGAAAATGTTATCTAGTAAAGAACAGTAGTTTTGTCAACTCTGGTAAAGCAACTTAGTTGACCAAACTATGCAGTTAAGACTACTTTCTCACTGTGCCAGACAAATAAAACTGTAGAAATGTGTTAGAAAAAGACAACAGATGAGTGAAACCCAGATGCTCTGTGTTATTCCCTGATATAGAATTAAATTTCAGATAAATATCAATCCTTTTTGTCATCTGAGATCAGCTTGAAAATCTGATCAAGTTTTCTTGTGCCATCCTCACAGCTTTCTGTACTTCACAGTTGCATCTGTTTTCTAAAGAAGAAGAAACACATTTTAAAGGCTTCTGCCCAAGTTTTCAGAGACTAGCACTTTGATCTGGTATCATACAGCTTTACTTGAACCTGCGAAGTACTTTTTTTCCCAACAAAATAACATGGAAAGTCAGAAAATAAGAGTGAGTTTCCTACACTTAAATAAGAAACTTCCAAAATGTGAAAACCTGAAAAGATAAATTTCTGAGTCTTGAGTGCAAAGTTATGTCTGCAATTTAAGTTAACAAAAGAAAACTCACGCTGTATTTACATAAAAAAATATGGATTTTTACACTATGCAGCTTAGGGTCAAAACACTGAAGTTCCACTACCAGAGCTGCAATAAATTGTAAAACTTGACCCAAGGTATGTTCAGGCCATTTTCAGGAACAAACCGGAAAAAAAAAAAAAAAAAAAAAAAGAAAAAGAAAAAATGCCCCACAACTTTGCATCATTATCTCCTCCTATACTGATTCCACTCATACGAGCAGTAAAGTAAAGACATAGTCACACTTCAAAAAACTGAGTTACAGAACACCTTGGAAAAGTAAAGAAAGTGATAATGACCTCAGGAAAGGTTAATCATAACCCCCTTTTTATCTGTGATCTTTATTAAGGATTTTATTCTGCTATCCTTACTCTTCAAGTAGTCCCAACAGGACTATGGCCTTATTAGTATGCATGAGAGTAAAAAACTGAGAGTAGACATAAAGAGAGTATACTGCAATGTGTATTTTAATCATTTTAGAGGCATTCTTGAAAAAGAAGGAATAAAGAGCATTAGCTGCTTTCAAAAATTCTCTGCCCATCACTTTGCTACCCAAGTACTTAAATAGTTTTTAACATGGGAGACAGAGTTACCACAGTGTGAGCAGTTACCCCACATCAGCTGCTCCACAGTGTTTTTTGCAAGGGTTAGCTTCAGTTATATGCAAATGTCAAGCTTTATCAAACTAATTTACTAGTTCTCTTTTGTTTCAGTTAGTAAGAAGATTAAACATGTTAAAACACTGTCCTAAACAGTGACTTCATTTATCTTGCAGCATACTAACAAATGAAGACAAATTTATTTAGAGTTCACTCTACAGCTTTGTAGTAACCACTACATTTTTAAACTAAACTATCAAATGAAAGCAGCAAAACACTTCATTTTCCACTAATTCCCTACATTTACTCTAGTGCAGCTCTGTTGTTATAAGTTTATTATTAACCTGTTCTAATGCTTTATAACTTCTATTTGAGAAACAATTCTTTGCAAGGTATTCCATTACATCAAAAAACTAGGTGTGCAGGTCATGATCCCATTCCTTCTCAACACAGAAGTGAAACACACATTTACCTGAATGAGGTATTAGAGCCCTCACACATTTGAGCCCAGTGTGGTTACACCTGTTGTATGTGATTTACTAGACCTTAGAACAGTTCCTCACCAATATGTCTATGTTACTGTTCTTAATTTTCATTACAGAAAACTGTTAACTTATTTCTAAACAATTAAAAAGAACAAGTATCAATGACATTTTCCTGCATTACTTTTAAAGGCTATTGGTACTTAACCAGTAAGTAAGTACCAATGAGAACCAATTTCAAGGCTGTTTTTCTTGTTCCCCCCCCCCTCCAATAAATCTCAGCTGCATGCAGGGGAAAAAAAAAAATTCCACACAACATTTTTGTAGGTAAGCTATCCATTTCAAATCACAGTTAATAAAATGTTACCAACATTGTTGCTTTGCATCTTTATGATTTTTTAAAAACAGAAGTCAGGATCAAGAATAGTCTCTGGTCAGACAAGCTACTCCATTCAAACTACATCTCCACACAGTATCATTTGGATTTATTTAAAACTCTGCTTACTGGTGCTCCATGACCATACATCCTCCCTTTTGACCGTATACCCTCCACTAGAAGGTGCATTAGCTGTCATCAGTAAAACACAGATGCTGTGACAACAACCTGAAACAAAATAAATGCACATGCAGTGATCTGCACTCTATACTGTATACCAGCTTTCAATTACACAAACACTTTCTCTCTTGAACAATACATGACTACAGGCAATCTAGTATTTGATAAACTCTGGAAGATATGTGAAATGTGAAAAAAGTTCTACATTTTTATAGCCCTAAATACTGTAATCTAATGCCTAAGATAAGTGTCTTAGATTCTTCTCTTCCCTTGCACAGGTATTACCTGAATTAGCAAAACTGAAATGCAACCATCCCTATTTCTGTAAATGAACATAAGACAAACTTTACGTTGGAAGGCCATCTACCATGCGGTGGTACAGGGCTGCTGGCCATGACGGTTCCCTGCTGCAGGGAAGGACCTATGGCAAATAAGCAGTAAAAGCCGAACTTTCCAGAGGCCATCATTTACCAGGTCTGCATACAGCCCACATGCCTGTCACATTTATAAAATCACTGGGCTTTCTCCACAGCCACAATGCAACCGCACTGCTGGCATGCATGTAGTAAGCCTGGCACTCCAAGAAAGCACTGGCTTTACTAAGCACATGCACAGTGACTACAGTATGTGTGTACACCATTTTTACTCTGAGCATGTGAGTGGGCCCTGTAAAAACATTCACAGGCTTCAACCACTTGCACAGCAATTAACTGGCTCACTGATTATTCCTGGACTGCCTCTGCAAGAGTCCAGATTAACATGCCCTAAAATGTTTGAAAAGGACAGAATTATATTCAATACACATTGAACTGTCCTAAGCTATCTTTGCTTTGGGCTATTCCAGGCAGAACTACTATGAATTACCAGTAAGAAAATAGGTGGTTTCTTTGTGGCGCTGGCCTTCACCAAAGGGCCTTTTACAGACATAATCCTGGGTTGAATCACACTACTGCTGAAATGCGCTCGTATTCTGAATAAGCATAACAGACGAGTACAAACACTGACTGCTACTGAATCTCTACAGGTTAAAGCAAGCAGAACAGACAGTGGCTTCCTAAGTTTTTGCTTGTGGACTACTGAACAGTGATGTGTCTCTCATGCTGGGAAATGCCATCTAGATCAAGTATGTAGGGAAGGAGATGCCCTGGAGCTTTGCTGTAGCCAGGGATTGTGCAGCTTGGAGCTAGAATGAAGCACCAAGCCTGCAATTCACTAACTAGCCATAAATTACTTTCTTTGATTTGTGAACCACAAAGGCTCGCTGGAAAAGGAACTGGACTGGGATCCAGGTAATATGTTCTACTTCTGGCACTTTTTTGACTTGGTAAGTAGGTTTTGTCAAATATAACCTCTGTTTCAGTTTCCTGTCTTTATTTATTGCACTATTTTATGCAATAAATAACCTTGTGTAAAGCACTTTAAAACCTACCAAGCCAGAGCTCTGCAGAAGAGCAAATGGTTTAACCATACCAGCTGGAATCTGGTTAGAACTTCAGTACCAGTGAACCTAAGTACCTAATGCACTGATACATTGTAATGAGCTCATTTTTAGGTGAAATCAGAGATTCTGTCTGAAGCACCTACAGCCCTGGGTATTTTCATACTGCAACAGCAGTCCATTACTGACAGCTACCAAATTACCAACGACTACCCTAGGGCAAAGAGGCAATTCCTTTATGTCAACTACTGGTGTGGGGCAGCTTGTTCACATGCATCCTAGCAGCAATACTGCACAATATTTGACTTAAGACTGTACAATCACAAAACAGACTGTTATTAAACAAAAATGTTGTCTTGGCTTTTTCAAGGAAGGATTGCTAACATAATGCTACATTAATAGAGGCATCTCTTTATTGTGTTTCACCAGTAATCTTAAAACCTAATGCATCATATAATTACACTATGATTTGTTTACTTGAACTGAACATCTTTCTAAACAAATTTATGAGAGATTTATTAATTTTCTGCAAGGCCATGAGGGACAGTCTGTGATTCTCCTTGTCTATGAAGTTGGACAATGAAGTTAATGTTTTATATTTCCACATCCTGAGAATTCAGCTAGCAGCCAATCTAGCTCCAAGCCCAATCCCATCTCGAGAGTTCTTACGTTTTGCTTTCTCATCTTCCTCTTACTTAATAAGCAACTATTTTTCTTCTTACCAAGAATAATGCAAGATCCCTGGTGGTGAACCATTGTCTAGATAATGTCAGGAGCTTTCTGCTTTCAGTATCATGTAAAATAACAATTAGGGCAGTATTTGACTCCTGTAACATTACACTAATAGCTTGCTCCCTTATAAACTCAACTGATGGACAAAGATTTATTTTTTTTCTCCTAGTTAGTGTAGAGTAATTTCTGAGATGTACTTCTCTCCAACACTTTAAACGTACTCTTATCAACCACCTGATCAAAAGCTTTGCATCTCTATTACATTAAAATTTTCTTTTCTACTTTTATTGGTGGCCAAAACCCTTCCAAGAAATGTGTAAAAGATAGTTGCACATCAAATTAAAGGCATCTGGCTCACTTTAATCATGAAAAAATTCAAGTCAGGGTTATTCTGGTAGACATAGAACAGACACATGGGAAAGCCAGCGTCAAACCTCATTCTAACAGCTGCACACACTATGTACATCGAAGTCATTTTAAAGGCTGTATGAATGAATATACTTGCACATGCAAAGAGAGGCAGAAGGAGAGCCGTCTTTCATTTCTTCCTGACAAAAGGACAGCCTGAAAGGTTGTTTATATTTTACCAGCTCGATTCCTTATTTTTACAATCAGAAACATTTATTATCATTATCTCCTGTTTTTCTGATGCTTCGACTGAAGAACATTGAAGTAAATTGACAGCAGCTGTAACCATTATCTGGAAAGGTCAAATCAAACAAAAAAGACTGGTAATTTAGATGTTAACAAAGACAAGTAATAGCCAGAGTTTTGGCAATGCCTAATCAAAGAATAAACACTTCTCTAATTAATTAATTATGTCACATTATAAACTTTCTGCAGGGCCTAACATGGAAAGCAAAGAACAAGTGAAATATCTTTAATAGTTCAGACAATTCAAAATAAAAATTACCATAAAGAGGACAATATATTCAAAGTTTTTTCATGTAATGGACTAATGACTTTAAATTACTACTGGCACTGATACACAGACAAAGAGAGTAGAGTAGCTCATGTTCTTCATGAAAATCAGACTTATTCAAAACACGTTTCTAAACCTAATCAATCTATTTCAATGGATTAATATTTCACTATCTCTCACCACTAACAGGGAGGGAAAATTCCTCAGGTGAAATGCCAGTTTCACCACTTTTGTGCAAAGTAGTAGCCAACCACCAGGACAAAGTTTTTGTTCTGTGTATGTAAAATGCTACTAGAGATGCCTGCAAACCTAAGCGTTTTTCCAGTTAGCTGTGCTTAGCAGCTCTGACAATCATAGAATCATTTAGGTTGGAATAGACCTTCAAGATGCAAGTTCAACCATAAACCTAGCACTGCCAAGTCCACCACTAAACCACGTCCCTAAGCACCACATCTACACATCTTTCAAATAATACCTCCAGGGATGGTGACTCAACCCCTTCCCTGGGCAGCCTGTTACAATGCTTGACAACCCTTTCGGTTAAGACATTTTTCCTAATATACCATCTAAACCTCCCCTGGCACAACTTGAGGCCATTTCTTCTTGCCCTATCACTTGCTACTGGGGAGAAGAGACTGACACCCACCTTGCTACAACCTCCTTTCAGGTAGTTGTAGAGAGCAATAAGGTCTGCCCTCAGCCTCCTTTGCTCCAGACTAAACAACTAACCCATAGGCATGGCAAAACTCCCACCTGAAACCACTCACCCAAGTATCCCTCCGGGTAGACACACACTAGTCTTTAAGCTACATTCAACAGAACACTTCTGAAACAAACCTCATCTCCCTCGCTCACTGCGCTCTCCTTATCATCAAAATGTCTCCAAGTAAGAAGCTGGATTTCTTTAGAACAAAACCAGTAAAAATGAAAGTTAAGGACCACACTTAATGCATTCTAGCCACAACCAGGCATTTTGTTTCTGGGATCAGACTAGACCTGGTTTAAAGCAAAAAAAACCCAAACCCTGGAACATGGACATCAGGTTCTCAGCAACTACTGTTTCTACAGAGACGCTCTCCCATTCACACTATTTGCTAACTTAGACATAGCCTTTGTCTCCACTCCCCCACCTACAATCACAGGGATAATAATAATTAACTACTTCCTCCCTCACGGAGGTGACAGTGTGACTGACTAACTAGTGGGTGTGCAGCACTCGGGATGTGCAGTGCTACATAACTATTCCCTCTTATTACAAATACTCTTGTGCTTTTATCCTCCAAAAAGGCAGCAATGTGAAAAAAAGAATCAATCTGAACAGCCTTAGCTTCTCTACAGTAAGACTTTGCTCTAGTTGATTAAGCCACTATGGCCATAGCACGTTTACTTCATAAAAGTTAATAATAATCTGACATGCCCACTCAAAGTACATGAATTGGTTTTACTTGGGATGCTGTTCTGTTACGTTGAAGTCTGCCCTTTTATATAGTACAAGCTTTTCTAGGCCTTAAAAAGTTATTCAGTATTTATCAATCAGGATCCAAAAAACCACATGAAAAATTAACTGAATCCTCAATGTCATTGCAACACACAATACAAGCAACAAGTACTTGCCACTGTTTTTGTGCATCTCCTACTTATTTATTCTTGCTTAACAGAACCAAAGATGATGTAATATGGATATTTACTTTAGAAACGGCCATTTTGCTAATTACTATCTTTAATATATCTTTTGGGCACTGTATGTAAGCTTCCAGAGTTCCTTACTTACCAGGCTGGGCAGCACAGCAATAGTCTATTCTGAATCTTAATTTGCAGACTCCTGAAGCTAAGGCAGAAAATGACAGGGCAACACACATGCTGTTATAAAAGCTCATCCGTTAGGTATGCGATGAGAACATACTTCCTACCTGGAAACTAGGGCTCTGAACTACAGCTTTAACCCAGCTTACCAATGTGTAATCCACTGCTCTTTGTGCAAAGTTCACTGATCATTCTCAGCAGGGCTTTAATGGATGGCTGGGAGACATGTTCCCCTCACATCAACAAGAGAAGAAAGAATGACTTGGAATTTAGGCCCAACTCCGCAAGTCCAAAGATTTTACATCTGTGCTCTGCTGCTCTGTATTTCTACTGAGCAAAAAATGTACTTCCCCAGTTTTTGACAATTAAGTTCCCCAGCTGTTTAGGATTTTGCTTCTGACTTACTCAAAAGCACCCTGCTGTTGGCAAAACCAAGGGGCGGTTGCCACGGTTTGTAAGTGCCAATGGAGTCTATAAACTAAACATCTCCTTACCTCCCAGAGGGGCTCATCTGACAAGTCAGTCTACCAGAGCAAGACTAGCATGAAGTGTGAGGACATTTTCTCTGCTTCAAAGTACAACCAGAGGAGGAAACAACCCCTTCTACTTAAAACAGCTCACTGTTCAGCAAAGCCATGCAGGACAAGGAAAAACTTTAATGAATTTCTCTTGCTTCACCCATTCAGTTTAAACTCCCAACTTCAGTATCTCAAAAAAGGTAACTCACTGTCAGCCTACGTTGCTGTGTATCTTCCACCCACACATTGAAAAGCAGGAAGCACCATCAAATAAAGGGAACAAAACCGACTGCATTCTCACCCTCAATCAAAAAGTAGTCTCAGCTTCCAATACTGCCAGTTGTGCCTATTTNCAGAGGATCCAGATCTCTCCAGGAATCCTGCAATCTCTATGAACAGATTCTTCACCTACACAGTGTGGCATGATGAGGATGAATGTATGCAGTTGGGTGTGGAAGCCTGCTGAGAACTGCCGTGTGAGAAGCCAATAACTAAAGAAGCTAGATGTGCTGCAAATAAATTATTGAATTTCAGTGCCTTTAAACAGACATTTAAAGAGTGACAGGATCTTTCATATGAACATTCAAAAATATTAGTCAAAATTACTTCCAAATATCAGTACGACTGCATAGTTTAGACCAAATATAACAGCAGATTCAAACACACCTCACAATAAGGGTTTTTTTGGAACAAATGAACTACTGGCACCACCAAAAATATCAGTACCTGACTGCATGTGATAGAAAAGACTGAAAAGGAACTTCTATAAATAGTCACTTTCTATGGAATTGTAACAAGAAGATGTTCCCAAGGTATTTAAATGTGAAGCTTAGTTCAGACATTTAGTGGAGTATTGGCTAAGACATGAGAATCTTACTACTCCTAGGCAAGCATTTCCAGTCAAATATAAACTAAAACCTGCCTCTTTGATAGCTTTGGTACCTCAGTCTCTTCTCCATCTCAGCCTATAAACTGCGTGATGTGCTAGAGAGGGAACAGCATCTTCTATCTGCAAAAGCAATGTCTCCTGCCTCTCTCCTTCCCCTACCTGAAAATTTAGTTTCAGTATGACACTTCTCCAAATAAAAAAGCTAGTGTGTGAAGGTAAGATAATGGTCCACGAAGTCCTCAGCTGAAGGCAAATTCCTTATCATTTAGAAACAGAACCATGCAGCAGGATCCAAACAGTAACAATTATTTTACATCAGCCCGAATCATCATTTAGTTTGAGAACTGGTGGTGAGTGTGGATTCATTAACTGATCCAAGAATAAAGCCTCATGTCATTTCCAGCATTCTTCTGAAACCTAACTTGTAGAACTATAATTACAATGAGATTACTGTGAAGAGAAGACTCACAATACTTATTGTTACAGAGATACCATAGGTTAAGAATAAGAGGAAATACTCCTAGGCGACATTTATGTCACAACATAGAATTGCAATGATCTGCATTATCACAAAAATGATCTACCTTGCTTGCAGATTGACTTAAAGGGCTGCCTGAAATTCAGCACAGGATTACTGTGAAAGCAATAAAACTTTGGAATTTGCATTATCAATTGGTCAATGAGGTCTTCTGCTTTAAAAAGACTTGGGGAGAGAATAATTTTCCCCCTCTGTGAAAAGGGATTCATTAGTAAGGCAACTGAGTCAGAAGGGAGAATGGCAGGAAGGTAAAAGCTTCATTTACAACTGCAAACATAAATATAAAAATTCATTTCTAGACTTCCTCATTACAGTCTTCTCAATGAAAGAAACCTGAGAAGTTCCAAGGTACTACATCACAGAGCAAGATACACTGGAAAACTATCAAGCTCACTGTACTTGGCTGCAGGAAGAGTGCACACCAAAAGCTCTGTTTTCTCCACTTCTATTCTATAACATAGAAGGGGTTTTGTTTGCTTTGTTTTCTGGGGTTTGTTTGTGTTGTTTTGTTTTTGTTTTTTTTTAAACATAGCTTATTCTGCAGTGGGGGGGTAAGACCAAAAGGTATCTTTGTAGGAAGCAAAGGCCTTAGTACATTTAAAGCAGGCTACTGAAAGGACAGACAAAAAGATAATCCAGCATTCAAATGGCTTTTGCCTTCCTTTCATTTATTGGTTTTCACAAAGAAAGGAAAGAAAACAGTATAGCCCCAAACAGCTGATTGAACTAATAGCCATTACTGGAATCATCTAAGGAGAGACTGGGAAGCAACTTGCCATCATTTGCTTTTTCAGGTCAAGATGCAAAGAAATTCCCCAGGTTGAGGGCTCAGAAGACCACTAAGGAAAAAAAAAAGACACCCCATACTGGGTTATGAAAAAAGGAAAAAACACAAGTCCATTTTTAGAAAATAACAGCAAAGAAGCAAGCACAACCAACCACTTGATGGCTCTCAGTTGCTGAGGTCCAGCTCTCCTCAAGGATTTCACTTTCTAGTTATCACAGGAGCACAGAGCAGCAGTTTTACATTAAAAGAGACCTACTGATAGGCCAAGGTTCCCATTCCAGTGCAGGCTGACAAATGTTCCATCTCTCCCAAACTGAACTGCATGACATGTTTTACCATAAGGCCACACCAATACCTTCATTCTTCCCTGCAGGACAGCAAACACAGACAGAGCTAACGTGTGCGTCACAGCCTCATGCTTCACCCTCCCAGACATCACAGCCATCAGTGGACACCAAGGCAGCAGATGCTTTAAGATACTGGAGATGGGACACTGGAGACGCAGTGCACAATGCCAGTGAGCTACAGGGTAGAGGCTTACCTTCGAACACTAGCTAGGAGTGGGGTTCCTAAAGAAAGCAATAAAGCAGTGGGAGTAGGACTACCTGTTGCTTTGGAAGTGGGTGCCTGTCTGCACCTGAGCCTGTGTCCCTCCTTACCAACCCCACAAGTGTCATGGTTTAACCCCAGTCAGCAACTAAGCACCAGACAGCCGCTCACTCACTTCCCCCCACAGCCAGTGGGATGGGAGAGAAAAATCAGGAGAAGAAGTAAAACTTGTGGGTTGAGATAAGAACGGTTTAATACAACAGAAAAGAAGAAACTAATAATGATTACACTAATAAAATGACAGTGGTAATAATAAAAGGATTAGAATATACAAGTGATGCACAATGCAACTGCTCACCATCTGCTGATCGACGCCCAGTTAGTCCCCGACTGGTGATCCACCCCTGGCCCCACTTCCCCAGTTTATATACTAGACTTGACATCACATGGTATGGAATATCCTTTTGGCCCATTTGGGTCAGCTGCCCTGGCTGTGTCACCTCCCAGCTTCTTGTGCCCCTCCAGCCTTCTTGCTGGCTGGGCATCAGAAGCTGAAAAATCCTGGACATAGTATAAACACCACCTAGCAACAACTGAAAACATCAGTGTGTTATCAACATTCTTCTCATACCTAATTCAGAAAAATAGCACTATACCAGCTACTAGGAAGACAATTAACTGTCCGAGCTGAAACCAGGACACAAGTCCTCTAAGAGAAGCCACCAGCCCCTCTAGCAGGTACCTGCTTATTCCAGAGTGAAGTCCTGCCAGCTTTCGTCTCTGCCAGGACCCAAGGCAGGACCCAGCTGCTCTGCCACTCCAGCACTTGGCCTAAGCATGGCAGGCCTACAGACTAGCAGCCTGTACACTTCTTCCTCACCCCCCACCCTTTTCACCTGACCTCACAGAATAACCTCAACTGGACAGACTGGCCGTTTTAAAAAGTTATGTGTATTCTAAAATACATACAAATATTTGGTGCACCGTACCTTGTAGAGAACCACTGGTCTTTTACATCTCTTTCTTTCACAGATGTACGCAGTGAGGATTAACCCTCATCTTTGCAAATAATCTCCTGACGTTGCAGCACACTTCTGTTAGAGATGAGTGGTGAAAGGGGAGGAGAAGAGAGTATTTCTTCCTTATTTTTTTTATCTATAAATAATCTGTCTACTGCAAAAAGAATTTGCTGGCACTAGACAGAGCATCTCTGAGCACTGGGCAAAACAACTGAGTTTGTGACCACACCCAAGTGTCACTTACCAGGATGTTCTGGTACTGGTCTGGGTTTACATGCACAACTGGCATCATGCACATACTTCACACATGGTGCCAGGGCATTGCACCCAAGCTGGAGGGTTTAAGTCCTGCTGTGTCTACTCAGCTTATAATGATTTGCCAAACCCTGAAACCACAAGTGCCCTACTTTGCATAATGATGCTGACATCGCTGGATCAGGCCTGGAGGCCCCTTAGCCTACAATCAACTGCTTGAAGCTACAACCTGCCTCAGTCCTGTAGATGTTCAGGCATCAGCCGAAACACAGCTCCACACTATCCAACAAAGCCCAGAACCCAGCATTACAAGCTACCCTGCTGTCTTCCCCACCAGATGGACTTAAGCAGCAAAAGCAGGTACTCCCCCCCAAGAACCATACTGGCATACTGCCACTGGAAAACCTCTGAACTGCAGAAGGTTTTCACTGACTTCCCCCCAGCTACCCAGTCACAAAGGCCCGGGAGCGTCTAGAAAATGATTCTCTGTACACCCATAAGCAACTGGTAAGTGAGTGGCAGCATGGTGAAATGTGAATCCCATGGCATTCCCTCCACACTAATTAAAGGCCTGGGTGAACTGGTAACACAGCTGATCTGTATCTGCAAGATGATGCTGCAGCACAATCACTGTGTTTCACAGAATCACAGACTGGTTGAGGTTAGAAGGGACCTCTGGGGGTCACCTGGTCCAACCCCCCTGCTCAACCAGGGCCACTTACAGTCAGTTGCCCAGGACCATGTCCAGATCGCTTTTGAGTACCTCCAAGGAGGGAAACTCCACAACCTCCCTGGCAACCTGTGCCAGTGCTCAGACATCCTCCCAGTGAAAAGTGTTTCCTTGTGCTCCGAGGGAACCTTCCGTGTTTCAGTCTGTGCCCATTGCCTCTCACCCTGTCAGCGGGCACCACTGAAAAGAGCCTGGCTCGGCCCTCTTTGCACCCTTCCTTCAGCTATTTATGTAAATTGATGAGATCCCTCCCCGACTCTTCTCCAGACTGAATAGTCCCAGCTCACTCGGCCTTTCTTCATAGGAGAGATGTTCAAGTACCTTCATCACCTTAGGCACCTTTTGTTGGACTCTCCCTGAAAGCTCTATGCCTCCCTCTCTTGTACTGGAAAGCCTAACCTCAAATCCACTGCCAAACAGGCAGAATGCAAAGAGGTCTCAGTGCTAGATGAAGAAACTTTTCTTCCACGGCACACAGAAACTCAGGCTACATCTCTGTCAGTGCAGAGTCAAGTCTGGACCATGCTTCAGCTGTGTAAGTACACATCTGAAAATTATGCAAAAACCTGCTGGTCTCCAGTTACTTAAGACAATGCAGTCCCACCAGCAGTAGTCCCATGGGCCTCAAATCCTCATCTTGGCAAGAAAGATTAAGTCTGCCCATGCAAGTCTGAAAGCTAAATGATGGTAAGTGGGAGAAGGTATCCTGTAAATATCCCAGACTCTTCCAACTGCAGTTAAGTCCTGGAACATCCACTTCCTCATCGATAACAAGGAGCACTGAGCTTCTAAGCATAGACCCGGTCCCTCTGCAAAAGAACTCCTTACAGCAGGCCTCTAAAGCCAGTGTTTCTCAAGGTGCAACCTGAAGCTGTTTTCATATTTCACAAAAGTGCTAAGCAGCTGCTGCCAGCATTCACCAAGCATTGACCCTTACACAAAAGCACCGGTGTATAGTCATACAGTGCTTATAAGGTGGATGAGCCATGACCACTGGCATGCGGTACACAGGAGAAGCCTGCAGGTACCCTCAGGTGTAGGCACATTAGAAGGCCCTCTATTAGGATGCAAGCAAGTCCGTGCAAATAGATCAAGGGGCTTGCTCAACTTTATTTAACAGAAATAATGACAGCAAAATCATGTATGTGCCTTAAGTACACTCTATGAGACAAATTACTCTGAATCTTGCAAATTATAAATACCTCAACACCCCACACTTACTATCCTGACACCCAGTTTGAACATTTCTGTTCCATACCAGAAGAAAACAGAACAACCTAGAGGTGAACTCCTGGACAGGCAAAGAATACATGACAGAGTTTCGTTCTGGGGACTACTCACTGGATTTCTACGGAAGATGGAGTTGCAGAGCTTGGACAGCTTTCCTTGTTAGAAAAGGAGGGAAAGCATTCAGAGAGGTCAGACTATTGTTGCACCACTGAAAGCGAAGAATGGTGGGGGGCGGGGGGAAGTGCACTTAACAGAAAAATAAAAATCAGATTAAATGTATAATCAAATTAAATGGAGAAATTAAACTGTTTGTAGAAACGTTCTAGACACCTGGGTGGTAAACTTGAAGAATTGCTAATAAAGAGATGTAGATTTGAAGAGGGAGGTATAACTGAAGCCAAGATTTATACAAGTAGAAGTTCAGTGATTAGCTTTTTTTATACTTCAGAATTGGCTTGCAGTCAGTGATCTTGAATATTTTTGGTTTAAATTCTAATAGAGAAAAATTGACACAAAAGATGGTGCTGTGGCAGATGACGAAGTCATAGCTAATGTGCAGACAACCAAACAGGGCTTCTTAAACACTTTAATGAAAAGTGAAGGAGGTGTAATCTCCCAGGGCCATGTAACTGATGCTGACCATCTCAAGCAAATTAGCTTTGTACTTCTGCAAGTCTACAAACTGTTATTTCTAAACCAGAAAAGCACCACACAGAAATACTTCTTAAGAAAAAGAACACGTGGCAGAACCACAGTCAAAAGTAACTGTGGGAGCATGTGATTACGACTCTATAGCATTTGCTCTGTGTGAACAAAAGAAGTCTGACACCAGGAGTAGAGGTATGTTACAGGTACATTGTGTTTCATGAGAGCTGACAGAACTACAAGTGTAAATAACTGGATTTAGATTTAAAACAGAAACGACTGTGAGTCATTTCAGAACACTGTATTAAATAGCCTAGACAGCCTCAGTTCTACAAAACAAAGAAAAATCAAAAATAATAAAAGCAGCCTGGATAGGAGGGGAGGTAAAATGACATAATTGGAATAGGTAAACCAAAATTTTGGGAAATTTCACAAATTGTTAATAGAAAGAGTCAAATGAAGAATTCTAGGGCTCCACATGAAACCGTGCCTTTTTTTTTTTTTTTTCCTCATCACAAAGCATTTAAAACCACATTGGTCCCTCACTAAACTGCTGCTTTAGAACACTTAGTATTTATTAACATAGAAAAAACATACATAATTTGCACACATTTCTGTTTTGTTTTTAGGGAAACACAGACCACATTTGCAATGACAATGAAGGAGTTTCCGCTATAGCACTCACTGAAGATAAACATTACAGAGGATTTACTTAGAACATCGTCACTCAGCAGGTCCAGACACCCAGCAGGTCCAGACACCCCTTATCAAAGAGTTTTAAAAGGACTGGCTAGGAAGTCATCCTGCCTTGTAACTCTTGAAATATCACCCAAAAAACCCCAAAGGGTAGGAAAGGGGTGAGGGAAAAAGAATGCATACCAAGAGCTATGCAGTTACAACATTTCAGTTGGTTTGCTGTACAAAGTCAATGGTTTTGAGGAGCTAGGCATCTGCTAAGCAACTGATCATAACAACAAATCAACAGAGTATACTGTTTAAACTGTTATTTAATGTAAGTATTAAATTACATAGGTGGAAGTCCTCAACAGACACTGTCTTCCAAGCAGGATCCCAGGGATACTAAGATTGCAGTAAGAAATACCTTCAGCCACACGATAGAACAAAAATGTAAAATTATTACTGATAGTACTTGTAGGTGACATAAAAAAAAAGCTGTGGAGTGGTAAATTACAAAGAGGATATGATGCTGAAAAGCAATTAGAATAACCTGTAAACCGGAAAGAAGCAAAGGCTGTGCATCTGAATACTTCTAAATGTAAGCCTGCCAAAACAATGAATAAACCCACCCTGAAAAAACACTTATTTAGAAGAGTATTTGAGTTACAGCACAGTCACCTAAACATGAATAGTTTAATGTCATGTCTCAGAAGGGTCTTGCACTCCTTCAACACACCTGTCGTGGTTTAACCCCAGCCAGCAACTAAGCACCACGCACCCACTCTATCACTCCCCTCCTCAACTGGACAGGGGTGAAAACATAACAAAAGGCTCATGGGTCAAGATGAGGACAGAGGGACATCACTCAACTAAATACCATCACATGCAAACCAGACTCAACTTGGAGAAAATTAACTTATTACCATTCAAACCAGAGTAAGGTAATGAGAAATAAAACCAAATCTTAAAACACCTTTCCCCAACCCCTCCCTTCTTCCTGGGCACAGTTTCATTACTGGATTCTCTACCTACCCCCGCCAGTGGCCCAGGGGGACGGGGAATGGCG
>VYZV01042807.1:62547-85072 GCA_013401275.1 Pandion haliaetus | reverse complement strand
AAATAGATCTTTCTGAAGTCTTTGCTACAGATAAATGCCAGATCTCATCCTTTTAGCAGATGTCATTGCAAAACTCTTTCCAAAGAGAATTATACTTTATATTGAGTACCTCATTTACATACGTAGCTGATTAGACCAGCAGAGAAACATTGAAACAGTGTTTTGTATATATTCTTGGTTTGCACAAGACAAGTGACCTAGCATTGTTTGTTCTTTGTTTAGTCTTCTGTTGCTCAGGAGAACAAGAAAAGAATGAAAAAAAAAATCCATGAATGTGAATACAGAACATAGGTATATGGGAAGACAGAAGCAAAAATCCAACATTATCTTTGAGAAAAAGCAATAAATGTGTTCTTTCCAGACTTACCCACACCATTCAGTGACAGGTTGTTTTTTTCCTGTGTAGCTTGGCGATTGTTCGTAACTAGAATTCCACTTCTGCATTGTCAATGTATTCTCAGATATATCCTACCTTGGGCTCTTGAGGTAAAAGTATGAATTACATTTCTTCAATGATTTGTCTGCACTAAAATTCTGCCCTTCACTTTAGATTCCATCAGATCCACAAAACCAATAAAATAACAGACTTTCATTCCTTAACATGCTTAAGACTGTCACATATTATCCTATATGTATAAGGCCATTTCATCTAAAACCATCAGTACATTTATTAATTTTTAATAGCAATTTCAGCCTCAAGAATGTAAACTTCCTATAAAAGGTCTAATTTCAATCTATGCTACTGTTCATGATACTCAGTCCAAGAGAAGCAGGCTTTGAAACAGAGCAGAAATGTGACATTAGGTTTTATACAAGAGTTTAGATGGATTTCTTAACCCTTTTATTGAAGAATATATATTAAAACCACAGTAAGTAAACAAAATTGATCATCAGAATAGTGCACAAGCTGTAAGCTTACATAATATTAAGTCTGCTAGCATATTTTATTTCTGGATAGAGTTTTTATCAAATCTATTGCTAAACAAGCATTTTATGCCATCATTTGATTGATTCATAAACAATTTATGCTAAAACTCTTGGCAATTTATGAATCACATTTTTTATTCTGAAAGGTTTTGCAACCTCCAGAAGTATTATATAATCCTTTTTTTAATAAATCCCAATCCTACTGTAAACTGCTCATTGCTCTTTTTCTTCCTCATGAACACAATGATAGTGGGATTTGGTACACTTTAAATGTATTCTTTTGTAAATATGACTTTTATGATTTTTATTTTCTTTTATTTTTTAATCTTTGATTTGACCCATTTGCCCATTAGTGATTGCTTACATAACTAACACAATTTCTTCTGTTCCTTACTTGAAAGAATTTAAAAACTGTTCAAAAAATAAAACCGTCGGTTCAGCCAAATCCTTTAAAACCCCAAACCAAGAATGTGTGAATTGCAGTATCTGTGTAGAAGACAAGTGTATTTTCATTTCACAATCTAAATCTTCATTTCTGTGTTTGTGCAACTTGTCTTTGAAAGTTCTGACACATGAATTTCCATGGCTGTCATTCCATTTATCTCTTGACTTCTAAATAAGCAGTAGTAGAACAAAATTTTCAGCTTAACCTTGAATCTGGTAGAAGTAAATTGCACTGTGCCTTACTTTCTTCAGAATCCCAATCCTTTAAATTTAGCATGTCAGTACATTCAATTTTGTATCTGTATCAAAAAATTAGTGCAAAAATTTGGTCCTTTTAAAAGCAACATTGACATCTCTACTCTTGCACATATGGAACTCCCCTAGTCATTCTATACATAGTGACACTTGTCTGTGTTCAGTAGATTTCTAATTTAGAGATTTTTATGAAAAAAAAAAAGCAGCTATTTTTGGACCACATTGAATGTTGTATGTTGCACAATTTCTTTCTTTCTTTCTTTCTTTCTTTCTTTCTTTCTTTCTTTTTTTTTTTTCGTTTTTTTACATGCCTATCCCTTATTTTAAAACAATGAAGGCATTTATCTCAAGGATCTGCTCACTGGGATGGTTAGATATTTTTCAGTAAAATATTTCCTTGAATAATGATAATTCATTTAAGCAGGAAGTTTTGGGGACTGTGTAAGTTTCTGTCATAAGGGTTGGATTTCTCTTTGGAACTGGACAAAGAATGAGATGTAGTAAATAGTCAGGAAATGCAAGTGGGATGTGGGAGGCCCATGTTCAAGGACATGAGCTTTAATCTGCCTTCTCCAAAAGGCACTAGATTTCTGGTAAGTCCTTTTCAATTTTTGCTGTTAGAACTATTTTTTTTTTATAAAGAGAGATTACTTGTAGGGGAAAGACAATAACCCTGTAGTCCAATAATTGGGCGACATGTGGTGAAAAATACTAGCAATTTAGGGATGTGAATGTGGTCTCCCATATTGCCCAGGAGTACTACAACCAAATGTAGGAAATTCTGTATTGTCTGTCTGTTACGGAAAAGCTGTGGATGTTTGGGTCTGTCTTGTCCTCATGTACAAGTTGAAAAAAAAAAGTATAAAAAGTTTTAGTTTGGGGTTGGTTCCTTGTCTACACAGTGCTGTGAATTCAGATCATGATGTCATTATATTGAGTGAAATTTCTCATAAAGTTGTTTGAACCAATCAGTTGATTGTCTGAAAATAAAAGTTTGGGGTTTTTTTATCTTTTATTTCAAAGAAACGTTTCTTGTTAACCAGTTCTTTCGTTAATCATTGTGGATATGAAGAAAAAAATACTCCCTTCTTCTTGGTAGGTACCTTTTATGTATTTGAAGACTGTAATCACCCTGGACAGAACCTTGCAAAAACCTGTTTAATAAATCCTTCCATCCATAACTCTTCCTTTTTCTAAGCTAATTATCTCCAGTTTCTTCAGCATTTCCATGTAGATCACTTGCTATAGTTTATAATTCCTGTTTTTCTCTTCTGGATTGTCTCCAAGTGAACCACCTTCTGCAAGAGCAATTCTCAAAGCAAGGTGCAGAAATTAAACCAGCTGTTAATTCAAACGGATTACTCCGCATGTCTCACAGATGACAGAGATGACAGGTGTAACATTTAGCTTTCTGAGAACTACTGGGTACTGCTGAGTCTGGTTTAGTTAGGATTCCAACATGACCTCCAGATTTCCTCCTGAAGAATTGCTACCTAGTAAGTTGTTCCTCCAATGTCTGTGTAGCTGTTGCTTAAACGGAGAACACTGTACTTGCCCTCACTCACCCCAAGAAAATTGAGAATTCTTATTGTTTTCTACCAGCTTAGAATTATTGCATGTAATCTTTAGAGTATTGTTATCCAGTGTTATTAAAAATATGAATAGAACCAGAGCCCAGACAGGACCCTGCAGAATTCTGCTTAATAAATCCTTCTATTCTGAAAATGATCCTCTAATCCTCTGAGTACTTTTTCCATTAAGTTTTGCATCTATTTTACCATATGTTAGTTTTTTCTGGACCTTTTTCTTTCTCCGGCTAAGTTATACAATCATAGATTCACAGTACCATAGAACGGTTTTGGTTGGAAGGAACCTTTAAAGATCACCTAGTCCATCCCCCCCTGCCATGGGCAGGGACATCTCTCACTAGATCAGTTTGATCAAAGCCCCGTCCAGCCTGACCTTGGGCACTTCCAATGATGGGGCAGCCACACTTCTCTGGGAAACCTGTTTCAGTGTCTCACCAACCTCGTCATAAAAAATTTCTTCTTTATGTCCACCCTAAATCTACTTTCTTTCAGTTTAAAACCATTACACCTTGTCCTGTCACTAAATGCCTTGGTAAAAAGCCTCTCCCCATCCTTCTTATAAGCCCCCTTTATTGAAAGACTGCAATAAGGTCTTTCTAGAGCCTTCTCTTCTCAGCCTGTCTTCGCAGGAGAGGTGTTCCAGCCCTCTGATCATCTTCGTGGCCCTTCTCTGGACCTGCTCTTTCTTGTACCGAGGCCCCCAGAACTGGACACAGTACTCCACGTGGGGTCTCACGAGAGCAGGACGGGGGGGGGAATCGCCTCCATCAACCTGCTGGCCACACATCATTTCACGCAGCCCAGGGTACAATTGGTTTTCTGGGCTGCAAGTGCCCATTGCCAGCTCACATCTAATTTTTCATCCACCAATATCACCAAGTCCTTCTCCGCAGGGCTGCTCGCAGTCCATTCATCCCCCAGCCCATATTGATATGGGGGGTTGCTCCAACCCAGGTGCAGGACCTTGCACTTGGCCTTCTTGAACTTTATGAGGTTCTCATGGACCCGCTCCTGAAGCCTGCCCGGGTCCGTCTGCAAGGCATCTGGCATCCCTTCCCTCTAGCGTATCAGCTGCACCACTCAGCTTGGTGTCATCCACAAGCTTGCTGAGACTGCACTAAATCCCACAGCTTATGTCATTAATAAAGATATTGAACCTGGTCCCTGTATGGACCCTGGGGGACACCATTTGTTACTGATCTCCATCCATTTGGACATTGATCCATTGACTGCAACTAAATACCAAATAGTTTTGAATGCCAAATAGGTTTTTTTTCCCAGAATGAAGGTTATTGAAAATTTTTTTTCTTACTGTAGAAGTTGAAGACAACTTTGTTAATACATGAGGGTTTTTTTATTGTTTTTTCTTTTTTTCCTACACGGTAAGTATAAGAAGTTCACATGTAAATTCACACATCACATTTTCTCCCATCCTTATTTCTACAGCAGCAGACAGAAACTCTTGTCTTAGAGGACAGTATGTAATTTTCTACCAAGTGCTGCAGTTGTTCTACTGGTATCACTCAGCCAACTGCTGGCTTTCTTTTTCTTTCAGCTTAGGGTACTTAACCAGCACACAGAGAGGTGGTTAAGATCTGGCATTCCTAATCGTTGGCAAACACTTTGAAAGGTGCCGAGTTTCCTCATTCTTGCAGTTAGTGTGACAAAATAAACAGCATGTAGAACAGCAAACAAATTTTAAAAAAAATAGTAGTATGCAATTTAATAATGTAGTTTGAACTTCAAGAAAGGAGCAATATCCTCATCAGTTGTATCATTCTGTTTTCATGCAATGGGTATCCATTTGTCATGGTATTCCTGTTGATAAGTAATAATTCATATATGATTGATTATGTAACAGTTACACAGCCCTGAATATACTGTAATTTATGTGTTGTTTAAGCTTTTAAAGTTAATTCCCATTTTCCGTGAAGCAAATTATACCGTAATTTAGGAGCTGTTAGTGTGTAGGATGTGTACTGACCCTCTGCACTGGAGTTTTATTGTACCCTGGTTGCTCTCCTGTTGAAAACATTACAGCTGTACTGTCAAAGAGCTGAAACAATGCCCTATGACTTCAGGCACATCCGCGTGAATGGGTGCGGGGGGACTTGAGCTCCTCTGCTCACACTCTGAGCTCTCTGGATATGAGCCAGCTCTGATCCAAAACCGATGTAACCACATTAGTGATTTTCTGTGCCTTTTTGTAAAGTCCCTTTGCTGGAATGTGGCACTTTTCTAACATGACTAAATTACATCTGGCCCAGAAAGGGCTCATGCCTGACTATATGGAGTGTGAATGGCGTTCTGTCCGCATCCATCCGTATAGACAAGACCTTAGGTAACCAACGACATACATCAAGCAGCAAATTGGGAACAGAACAAATCGCTTCTAGAACCTATTAATCTGAATGTAATGAACATAAACCAGTTAATTGATTCCTATGAACAAAAGCGAAGCTTGAAAACAAAAGTGTGATGGTTTTCCATCCCCACTCGCAAAATACATTTTTCTTATATTTGTCACAAAAGCTTCTTTTAGCAGGTTGCATAGAAATTCAGAATATAATTGAACATGATTTTTTGCTCCATTGATATTCTTGGGCATGGTTATGATGAGGCTTTGACTGTGCTTGTTTATTCAAGTAAGCTGTTTGAGTTTGATATATTTATATGTAGGAAGAGCTGAGCTAGAGGAGTGAAAGAAGGGGACAATATTGGTATTTTTAAGTGCTCCTGCTTGAGATGCCAAATACAAAGCAATTTCTCTAACTTACAGTCTTGATCGCTGCTGTACCTCTTTTCAGTAGGGATAGTTAATGCTGACAATTGAAATACCTAAATTGAGTTTCAGACTTGGCAACTTAGAGAAATATATAAGGTCATTTGAATGTACTTTTGGATTTGTTTCCCCCTTATCCCGATTGTCTGGAGAGACAGTTAGACGTGCTATATTTGTTATGTTTGATTTGATTTCTTCATGATTTCTTTGCAGCCATGCATTCAAAATTTCAGGGCTTAGTGCTCGTTCACTTTACAACTGATGGGAGTTGTTTAATATGTAATTGCCCACTGGCTGCCTATGGCCGTTGGCTAGCTAGAGGTTATTGCCTCTGCAGAAAAATGGAATGAGTGATTAGTCTCGTGTGGGTTTTGCCAGTTAAGGTGTCAAGACGGTACTGTCCTGCTAGTGGGCAGTGACAAATAGATGAGAGCAGTAACCTCCTCAGCAGGTTTGGGTAGATCCAGAAAAAGATGCCAAGCCTTTCCTTTCTGCTATTTAAATGAATGCTTTGATGAATTTGGGGCAGGAGGAAACTATTGCAGGGAAATGCTGGTGTGTCTTACCATATCTATCCAATACAGCCCAGGTTTATGAAGAGTAAACAAAAACAAAACCCCAAATCAGTGCTACTTTAGAGAGACTGGTATACAGCAACAAACACAACCCTACATTTGTACTAAATAATATTAATCATAAACACTTTGACAGAAAGGGAAGATTATGGCACCATAACATGCGATAGTTTCCACATTACAGAACCTTGCGCCCTGTTAACTTTTCTCTTTGCAACTTCTGTCTAACATTAGCTCCCTCTCTGCAGGGGTTCAGCTCCCCACGTTGCCTGGATCCAAGGGCCAGCTTTGATATGGCCCCGATCCATAACATTGGCTCAGACTGTTTGGGGAAATCATGAAGTGGTGAGAGAGAGGTCTGAGAAAGTCTGTAGAAAGGTAACCTAAAATTACAGTTGGAGGCAGGATTTTTTTGACCAGGGTTCTTAGAAGTGCAAGGATTCAGGAGCAAAACCACCACTACGATGTTGCAAGTGAATATATGCATACATATATATTAAGAGATCGCTGCGATGGCAGCATTTGGAAGACAACGAATCAGGACAGCTTTCAGCTGTGAAACTGGACTTTATTAAATTAATTAATCAGCAGCACACTTCTTGCTAATGGTCAGTTCTTACATAGTATTAAACCATCTTATCACTGCATTTACCAAGCTGTTAGTCTTTAACACTTGCATCCTAATTTATCTGTGAATATACAACACCATGAAGCTGAAGCTGTTTAATTAGAGCTGATGTCTACAGTCCTTGGTGGTTCTTAGCACAGAGGCCCAGGAGATCAGTCTTGAGAGTTCATTGACAAGAAGAGTCAGAACTGAAGTGAGCTTGTCTTCTTTCTCCTCTGGTTTTCCTTGCTTATACCTGATATTTTTATGCTGTTGCCCTCCTCCCCAAAGGGTGGTCACCTCTGCTCCTGACACCGCTTATCCTGAGGTTTCTTTTTGTCTTGCCAGTCATCCTCCTTGTGTGAATGGGAGCATATCTGGCCTATTCGCAGTCCCTTGTGCTTATTTTGTCCTCTCTGGCAACATTTGTCACTTGGATGCCTCCTACCTGCAGCTACACCTATCTTTGTCTTCTTCACTGGTGATCACACTGCTCATGTACTGCCTGGCTAGGCCGTCACAAAATACCTACCTACCACCATTAGCTGCACTATTTTAGTTTACTCATATTCAGAACCAAGGCAAGCTGATATTCATTATGTCCTGATTAGTAGATTTATAATTCACAGGCTCCTGTGTTGGCAACACTTTTCTTTGCACATGGTTAAAGATGTCTGACCAAGTCCATCCAAACAGGGATCAAAACACTTCTCGGGGAAAAAAGCTCTGAAGAATTTAGCCAACAAAGAATGTGAATATAATGGCTTTCATTTGCTGCCATGTATAAATGAGGGAACAAATACTTTTTTCTAAGGCTCACCTATGATTTTTGGATAACATAACCAGTTCTTAAAGTTTCTTCATGAAGGTCTAATGATAACAAATTCGGTTTTTGCAGTGTTCATAGTGATGTTTTGGGACTATTCCATTGAATTTACAAAGAAGGAGGACTGAAAACATCCTTCTTTCAGTAACTGAAATATTTTCAACCTACTTGATGAAAATAATACTATAGTCTAATTGTTATTATTTAGTAGTATGTAAAGGATGTTGAAGGTTTTATGGAAGTGAATTATTATTTTATTAAAATAAGTAAATTTCAGAAATAAAACCCTCAGATTTTCAAAGTTTCATAAATTCAATTGACTTCTCTATGTTAATTAAAAAACAACAACAACCCCCTACCCCTTCCCCGTCAGTCTTCCAAGAACTCATACACAGAAAAACTGATGTAAAAATATGAGAAAATGCATGGAGGAGGTCAAAAACACTTTTGGTGGTTTATGCTCCATCCAGAGGGGTTTGTCTCTTCCTGAGATGTGCTCATCAGCATGTCAGCAGGTCACCAAAACCGTCCACAGCAGAACTGCGTGGGGACAAGATCATGGGACAAGACAGCTGACTGATTGGTAAAATTATGTTGAGTTGAGTGGCACTGCTTTACATCAAGGAAGTGTAACAGAGAACATTGAAACCCTAAAATACCATTTCAGTGCACCTTACCTTATGTGAATATCTGTTCAACAGCTAGGGAAAGTGTGTTAACATATTGAGCGTGGCCACCTTTTTGAACCTGAGCAGCAAAATAGTAGAAGGGAGATGGCTCCATTTCTTTGCTCATTCTGACCTTGTTTGTTTTGTCTGTGTACTGGTTAATATCAACCTACACCTCTTCCTAATACCTAAATCCACATTCCTTCCCTTGTTTGTGTGTAAAAAAGAGAATTTCAGTCAATTCTCTGTGTTACTAGAACTACCAAAAGCCCTATCACGGAATACACTCAGCCTTGCATGTATGAGTAAAGCCTCTTAACGTATGCAGCGGAGCTACTATTCAATAGCCTGGTGAGTGGAGCAATCTCTTTGTGGAGCTTTTGACCTTCCCTTGCTCTCATTTCTGTCACCGTTGTGGCCCCCTCGTTCTGCAGCAGATTATCCCTGCTCCCCACTTCTGAATTTAATTTCTGGGAAAGCAGTAGCACTTTAGATGAGGGGCTGCTTGAAAGCTCTTTTATGTTTTCCTGGGATAAATATTAAAATTGGCAGGTATATGCCGGCTGTATCGTGCCACATGATCCAGACAGCTGAGTGGTTGCTTAAGAATCTGAGTGACAACTGGGGACAGCTTAATGGATGTTGACGTTACTGCTTCCAGCTCTTTTCACCACCTGCACTGCACAGATACTGGACTGCCTGTCAGTCAGATGATGAACTGTCACAGCTTCCACCGCGGTATTTTACGCTGAACCGCTGCTGTAAACTACTGGGGTTCAGGATGTGGCTGCTGGACGGCTCGGAGACCCCCAGAAAAAGCAGGCTGAAGCCTCACCAGTCACTGCAAGTTAAGCTGTCCCTAATTGTCACTCAGCCCTCAGTCCTGGCCATCAAAGAAAATGGTAATTCTAGACTAGAGAAAGATGTTTTGGAGGATGAATAGGTATTTCTGCCTTGCTTGTTCATCAGAGCAGTAGAGGCGAAAGGGGTGACTTTCATAGGAGCCATTTTACCTCTTAAGAAGCTTTTTAACGCCATCCAAAATGGAAATCAGAAATTAAACGAATGCCAGACTTTAATGTGCATTTAGAAACCTCATTGATAAATCTATAAATAATGAGAAAGTAACAAAACGTGTGAAGATTTGAGAGTACTGTGAACTATTTTATTTACTATACCTAATAATTTTTATAAATTGCAAGGTACTCAGAATAAAACATCCGCAGTAGGGAGGTTCCAGTGCAGTTTAATTTTCTCTAAAAGCACAAGAGTCAATAGCAAAATTGCACTGTCGGTAAATTTTACTTGAAAATCCTTTCAGGAGATAAAAGGATTGTAGAGAAACTAAGCAAAACTAATGGAAGATTTGGGGAGGGGTAAGAATGTTAGTTATGTGACCTAATTTGGTGAGGTACAATCATACAAAGAAAATGTTCAATAATGAAATGCATTGTTTTGACTATTCAGTCTGTTCTAAGATTAACTTAGGTCGTGTCAGTAATTTCCATTCATCCAAGAAAATGGGCCAGCCTCACATAGACTGAGCTTTAAACTAAGCATGATTCTTTAGCTTCTCTAAAAATCAGGCACTTTTTTCTCTTTTATTAAAGAAAAAAAGAGATAGCAGTAATATATCAGATGCGGGACTGGGGTGATGGTTGGTAGACACTGACTTTTTAATAGTAGCTTCTTTACAGAATAAAATGCAATTATGTGAAAGATTTTAACCTTTTTTTGTACTGTTGTTTTCTTCTCTTTATCATCTTTAGACTACCCGTAGGCTATTCCAGGATAATTTTTAATCCTCTGTTTTTCTCTTGTGGAAGAGCAGTGCAGCAGTTAATAATACCGTGGCCTTAATTAGAAAGCTGTGTTTAATTAGGGGACCTTTTATCCCTATTAACAGCAGTGACAGAGTAGCAGAAGGTGGTATTTTAATATTAGTATTTCTGTAAAGGTAACTGCCGAGTTGGAGAGAGTCTTCTGAATTTTTGTCGAAGTGCAAATGGATGTATGAAAAAGACTTGAAACCATGCCAGAAATTGAGTGGCTTTTGTGATATTCCTGGCAATTTTTCCTAGTGTGTGGCTGCTAGCTTTGAAAGAGAAAACAGGAACAGGCCATAGTTAGGTGATTTATATACTTCTGGATTTTATCTCAACAACAGAAGCTTCTATCACAGAAGTAAATAGTCAGGAAGAGCACGAGAGGGAAAAAAACCAAAAACCAGAAATGGTAACTTAGCACCATGAGCTTACTGACAGTGTCTCCATTAACTGAGCTTACCATTTCTTTATGAGAGACACTGTTTATAATCAGATTTACATCTTTTCATTGAGAGAAATCCCAGCTAAAAGGCTTTCATAACTAACACCTAAAATCCCAAGGGGAGTAAACTGCTCCCATTACCTTTGATGGCAGTTGCACATTCTCCTGTCTCTCCAGAAGTATTGGATAATTCATCATTTACTTGCTTTCCCTCTGAATACTGCTTTCCAAGTAGGTACAGTTTTTTATTTGGGAATGAAATCAAGCATACTGTTAGAAAACTGAGAAAATCAATTTGTGTTAAGAGTGATCTACAAGGTAATTACTGTCCCTAGAGCAAATCAGAATATAAAGTAAATTTAATCTTAAAATACATTGTGCACTTATACCATTTTTTGCACAAAAAAAAGGAGGATTCTTGGTATTATGAAATTAGTAATAGCTAGTGAAGTCTCTAGTCCTAACTACCTGTTATCCTTAGCATAAATTTATCTTTTAAAACAGATGAAGTTTTAGGGCTTTTCCTGAAGAGCTGAGAGGAAGGGTATCTCTCTTTAGACGAACAAACAATAGATGGTTCCATTAAGGTGTCCAATGGGTCCATTTCAACATGATTACCGTCATGGCATTGCTGAGGTAAGCCGTGTCGATGTGACTGCAAGCTTTGCTGCCTGGATTGTAGAATAAAATCAGAGAAACAAGAAGTAAATTTTCCCCTTTAACTGATAAAGGAATTCATTTTCTTTTCTTTATGTGCTACCTAAGCACTGTAGGATTTCAGCTTCCCTGATGTGAGTTGAGAGGCAAAGACCACTCTGTTGAAAAAGGGGGTAAACAGGAAAAGGGAGGGTAAAGTAGAAAAAGTGAGCAGTGGGCTTTATAATGCTTTGAGATCAACCTATTTGTCTGAGATCAGGAAAAGAGAATGAACAAATCCGTAGATAACCTGTGTGGTCACCTGTCTCCAGAAGACTCCCCAAAAGTATTTGTCAGCTTTGGATTCCTGAATGAGCATGGGAAGCTTAAAGACAATGTACAAAATAGACAGAAGGCATATTATAAAAAATGAGATTTTTTCTTGTTCCTCTCTAAACCTGCCTTGTAAACTTCAACTCATCAGCTATTGAAGCCCTGAACGCAAAATACAGGCGCGACTAATTTATTATGGAACTAGGCAGTATAGGAATAAGAAGGATGAATTAATTGCTCCTTCCAGGCAGGAGGGAGAGAGCACCTATACCAGTTACTGTCATTTCGTGACAAGGACTCCCTGTGTGTCTGGCATGAGAAAATCAGTTTACCCAAATAGGCACCAGTTCGGATGTTTGATCTGCTAGAAGTCTGTTGCTATAAATTTCCTTTGACTGCTTACATGGCCACAGCAAGTAATTGTTTGTGAGCTACGAACCCTGTGAGTGTAGGAACCTTTGTCCTTCTGCCAGAGCTCAGGGGAAGATACTGCTATACTGGGAGGTGGGTATGAAAAGGTTTAGTAAAAGGTCAGTCGGAAAGTTTGGCAGTAATTGCTGTTGAGGAAGGAAAGACATCGTGAGGACATGAGGGTGATGATGAGTCTGTGCTATAGAATTTTCTTGTTATTTTTTTAATTTACCAAGGAGAAAAAGGGGAATTAGTGGCTTTGGGAAGCAAAGAAGCAATAATTACTCAGAAATCTTCTAAGAATATGCCTTCTAGTTCAAAATGTAGACATATTCTCTGTAATGTAAGATATGATTAAGAGCGATGTTATTCTCTACCTACCAACTTGTGAAAAGGTTTAGGTTGTGCTTGGAAGCTTGAATTCCAGTAATCAAGGCATTACATATATAATACATTTTTATCAGCCATTCAAATGAAGCCATTACGTCAGAGATGCAGTGCCTTTCCAGGCACAGGTGATGCAATAGCTTGGCTTAGTCAGGAAGGGAAAATAGTGAGAAACTTCAGTGGAAAACAAAACTAGTTAAGTAAGTATTTTGACAATTAATGGTACTATTCATAGACACATGCTAATGCAGGTTGGGAGGAGTAACCTGAGGTGCTGTTTTAGTTTGTAGCTTTCTAAATGAACTGTATCTGCTCAGAAAAAGAAACAAACAAACAAACAAACAAACCAACAACTGTAGCTCGTAGTAGGGGTTACTTCTGTAAGAAATGAGGGGTGTCAGAGTTACGACAGACTGAAACAAGTGAGATGTACACCTTTATGCTTTAGTACTTCAGCTAACTGCTGGTTGAAGGGGACCAGGAAGGTGTGAGTACTGGGAGCTTCCGACATTTTCATTCTGAAGTGGAGGGTCAGCTTATTGGACTAAAGGGATGCTTATCTTGTCCCAGAAAGTTTACCCTACTCGCCGATACTTTAATCCAAGGAAATACCAAGCTGTTAGGCATGCTGTGACCCGTTATTGGCAGATTGTCTTGCATCGCTTTCAAAGTTGTGGTCGTGCTTTTCCTGCTTCTCCCTTGATACCTTCAGCGTCTCAGAACTGTTTTGCTAAGGCAGGGCATGCCACCGTCCATTCACAAAAGCAAGCAGACGGAAAGATATTACCTGCCACATCATCATCATCCTCCGTTTGTCAGTGCTCCAGAGACGAGCCGCGTGGTGTGTTTTAAGCAGCTGAACGTGCCAAATGCACGCACACTCCCAACTCGTACAGCCGCCTGTTCCTCTTTTGGGTCCTCTGCAGAGTCTCACCCCTTTCCCTACTACGATTTCACGCTCCTGATGTGACAGACGGTGATGGTGTGAGGCTGCAGAGAGAGCGTTTGTTCCTTCTTCTGTTTTCGTTCCTCTCAAATGCTCTAAGTAGCTGGGGGTTAAGTAGAATATCAGACATTAGGAGATGTTGTAGTGCCATGATAGTCTCCAGACAGCAGGGGAATTGCAGGAGTACAAGGCAGCATATTTGTAATTCTCAATAGGAGGCTACATCTTCTCTTTTGATCGCCATCTTCAGGAAAAAAAATTAAGATAAGGGCTCTCTCTGGTTGACAGCTGCAGCTCAGTGACAGGCAGGGACAGAAACCTGTTCCTTCTGGAATAAGAAAAAAGCCTTCTGTAGACTCCCGCAGTTTGCATTCACCAAGGTACTCTCAAACTCACAATGTGTTCCCATTAGCTGTACTCTTGTCCTTATATTTAGTGTTTCGATAACAAATATGTCTGAAATGACTACACCAGAATTTATTTAATGTTACAAAATTAGGCACATTTCTTTAACTGATTAGCTCTAGACGAGTGTATGATTAAGTGGTACTTCAAATACATATCAGTTTCCACATTGCATCTGATATTTAAACATCACATTTATACTATATACTGATTTTTTTTTCTTTATTTAAAAGCTTCCATTATCTTCAACAGTTTAGGATTTTACAAAGCCTTTTCTCCTAAGGGGAATACTGTTGTGTTGCACTTATTAATGAATCCTGCTTACTACAGGTTGGGGTTTTTTGAAAGGATAATTTTGTACATTTGCCAACCAATGTAAGAGGACCTCCTCAACTAATAATTAAAATGATTATTTTGTTATGCAGTCATTAAGAATGTGTGCTCTCCAGGGGTATTCTAATTTTGTGTGTGACACATTTTCATGTTTCTGTTTAAATTTCTTTTGATGGCATTTGTTTGTTCTTAGCATTTTGTGTCTGTTTACTTTTCTGGTTTCTAATTATTTCCATCTATATTTTTTTCAGTGTGGCCTACATATGTTTCTTTTTCTTACTTTAATCTTTCCACCATTTGATGAGTTGCAACATCTAACATTACATAAAAGTTATATTATTAACATATGATAAAAGCTTATGTGATGAAAGAATATCAAAGATTAATCCTTGACCTTCCTGATTAAAAATAACTTTGGTTATATGGATGATGAGTTCTTACACACTTGCAAATTATACACCGAGGTAAAATAATATCCTATCAACCCTTTTTTCTATTATTCATCTTAATCAAAGTTTTCTGACCTCCGAATTCTAATAGTGTATATCTCATGTAAAATAGCTGAGCATATTAAACCTATAACAGTAAACAGAATTTTTTATACAGTTCATAGTACTGGTGTCTGAGGATATGAAACACATCCTGAGAATATAAAACCCAAGAAGTACTGTTCTGCAGATGTCAATATAATATATTCATAACAAGTTCCTTAATGAAGAACACAGGACCTAACCTCCTGATAACAGGTTAAATTATCAAAAAAATTGTGAAGTAACTGGCTGAGCTTACACTTGCACAGTGCCTAGCAACACTTGATCTTGTGCAAGGGGCACTAACGTCGGATTTACCATTGCCTCGTTCTCATTCAAAATAGTGATGCTTTAGTTCATACATTTGAATGTTTCTGTAATGCATATGTATTTCAAATAGAAAGATAAGAATGAGAGCAAGGGTTTATTTTCAGTTGGTAATTTATAAGCAGCACTGGAGTTATCTATGACTTTAATTTTAAAAGCCTTCTTAATGTCAATTTTTAATTTGAAGGAAGCAAAGTAGTGCTCCCTTTAACGTGGGAATAAATGGAGATAGATTAAAGATACTCCTACTAGATACATTTCTAATTAGCTAGGCCCACACGTCCCTGTTCAGGGGGACTGAGGCACCTCAGTGACTAATACACTTTTGAGGTTTGCACTTCGAAGCTTTTGAAAGTTCTTCCCAGCGTAAACCCATTATTTTCTTTTGGAAGGCCTCACATAAATCCTTATGAGCTAAATTTACAGTGCTGCTCCTGTTGCGCTACTGGAAGACATTTTGCCTGGTAGCAGCGTGACACCCCTTGAAAGGGGAGGCACGTAGCAGCGAGCTCTAGCAGGCCAGGCCGGTGGCTATCAGCACAAGGGCACGGGAGGGCTGTTGTTCCACATTTCTTTACTGTTCCTGGTTTGTGTGTTGCTCTTGAGTAGAGAACTTGGCAGGAATCCATATACTCCCTTGAGTGCTGGCTGGGACCGCTGCAATTCTGCATTGCATTTGCTGGGGCCTAGGAAAAAGAGGAGACTCCTTATTCCCTTCCCACTTGCAGTTGCTTGAGGATTGGCTGGATTCCAGAGGCGCAAAATTAGTAGTGGTTGTTGTTTAACTAATGAAGTTTGACCAGGCATCGTATCCCCCTTCATATGTGTTCGTGGTTTGCTATAATGTTTGAAATCATCTTGACTGCAACACAACAAAAATGCTAAATGATTTTTCCACAGATTCAGAATAAGCGTTTTCTTCAGCCAGGCGCTCGTTAAAGACCAGGGCTGAGGTGAACTGGGACTAATAGGTCTGAAGAAGTAGTACCTGATTGCGAACCAAAAGCGCCGCACCGTTACGCAATAGGAAACGGGTAGGGTAGGGCCCCTGCCAACGCCACCCCATTGATAAGCCTTTTTATGAGTTAGAACTTACTGCGGAGTTTTTAGAACTGGATTCTGTATAGTTTGGTTCACAAGGAAATAGAACATATTAATGCAGCAAATCTGAACAGTTTAGAGAATTTCTTTGTCCAAAAAGGAGCTTCTGTAGTGGCTTCTGTGCCCAAATCCATGGGTCTTCCAATACTTTTATGTCTTGCTATGTGTAGGTCATTTTGGGGTGTTTAAAAACAATTAAATGCAGTGAACTGTGTTTATGGCAGAGTCTATTAACTTTCCAAATAAAGATATACCCACTGAACGTAGAACAAAACTAATTTTTTCTTAGCACATCTGATTGGTTCTGTCTCTGATTTGCTCTGCTTTTGACTTTTGCTTTATGCTCCATGAAGGAGACAATCTGGCTTCTTTAATAACTTTTACTTTCTTTTTAAATGATTTAGTTTCAAGTGTGGCAGAGTTATTGATGAGAGTATCAAAAGATTTTAATTGACTCCATTTCAGCACTGTCCAAAAATATTTTTCTGTGATTGAAAATAAGAGGAATTCTTTTTCTGACCATTTGAGAAGTGAAAATTAACATTGTTGATCCTGGAAAAATGTGATAGCGGTAGGGCATGCTATCTTTAGCTCTAGATACACTCAAGCCTTGTACCATATTTCAAATTCGATGCAACTTTGTAGATACATGCATGCATTCTGGCAGATAAGCAGGTTTGAAGGGTGGGGATAATGTAATGGAAGTGGCTACAGAGCTAATGACCGAGGAAGCCATAGGCAACTCTGACAGACTTCTGCAAACACTGGTACTTCTCCCACTCTACATATTCTATTTAGGATACTTATGCATAGAGGTTTGTTTGAAAAAAAACAAACCACAGAATGTTATTTGTTGTCCATTATTACTCTGTAATGCTTCAGATGCCTCGTTTTCAAACATACAATGGCAGAGATCTCAGAGGGACATGTAAACATAATTGTGTAGTTGTGTAACGTGTTTATAATGCTGTATTTTGCAGACTAAAAGCTGAATTTATCACTGGTTTTAATACTGTATAATTTGTGCTGAGCCTGGGATATTCCTCTTAAGGATGATAATTTCACCTTGAGAGCTTGGTCATGAGATTTCAAACCTGTCATTTTATAAGCCGTAAATATTGTCCATTTCTGCATTTTGAGTTGAAGTGTGGTGGTTTGGTGGGTTTTTTAAAATTTATTTTGGTTGTATGTTTGAGGGTTGGAGTTCCAGGCTGGGAAAAAAAGAAAATCTGTGTCACTGCTACTGTTTTCCCTAAAAGAGTGCATTTGCGGGACCTGTAGAATATCAGACACCATCCCTACAAGTAGCGGACAGACTTCAGATAGGATAGCCAAGGATGAATGAAAAATGTTCCATGGAAATACCACCCGCATTATACAATGCGTGTATAGACTCTCTAATTTTCTTGTGGCAGAGACAGAGCTCCAGCTATAATACGTAACAGATAGTTTGTCTATCCTATTACAGTACTATGCACCACAGTCTGACATGGCAAGCCAATAAATATTTTAAAGAAAAGGTGTTATAGCTCAGAGATGATAAGTTGCCTCATTTAAAACTGTAGGTAGAACAGGCAAGGAAAATTATATCTAACCTTAGGGGTTCTTCCCAAGTTTTATTTTGGATTCATTGGATTTTTCCATAAAAGACATATCCAAATTACACATTCATTATATCTTCGCTTTTCACAGTGGGTACCTGTAGAGTAAGTGGTAAAAGTCTCCCACAGCATGTTCATTTTTAATGAGAACAGAGCACTTACATTGCATATCACAATCAAATCACTTGTCATTCTGTAACAGGACAACTACCAACTGAGCCATTCTCACGGAATGCCTCTTTCCTTTGGGCTAAGAGGTAATCTGTGCAAATCACTCATCAGGTCTTGGTTATGCCCTGTGTACAAATTGCAGGTCTAGGAAAGAACCATACCATTGAGCTGGTATTCACTTTGCCTGTTACTTAGGGTTGCCTAAATAGAAATCAAGGTTCTCACATCAGTTTTCAGGCATTAATCACTTCGGTTTCTCTTTCATATATGGATTGTGATTGAGTGCTTATTATGACTGATATTAGCTCATACTTCAATTGTACAATCAGGGCCAGCCTTTCACTGGTGTAAATTGGTATTGTTCTCTTGAGGTAGTAGAACAAAGTTGTATTAGCTGAAAAAGCTGAATTTAAATTGTTTTATAAGATTGTGGAGCCACAAAGGGATGAGAAACAGCTGCACAGTGCTGTAGCACCTAACTTGTAACCTGCTGATATCTAGATCTACGTTACTAAAATACAAAAGCTTCCTCTACAATGTATATCAGAGTTAGGTGTCTCAGAAAAGGATTTAGAAAAAGCAGCATACCGAGCAGGGAGCCTCTGAGTTAGCCAGCGTGAACTGCTGAACACAGAAATCCATCTTAAATTACATCTCTCTCTGAAATTTACGCACCTTAGTCAGCACTGCTGGGAAGTGTTACCATCCTGTTAGGATTTCAGTCCCGAGTCATTTCCTGACCTAAGTGTTTCTTCAGTATATTAAATAAATAAATAAATTAATTAAAGGGCTTAATTCTTTCTGGGAACCGCCCTCATGCCTTCCCATCTTTCTTCAATAGCCTAATGTTTAGTCTGTTCCGACGTCAAAGGGTTTCAAGCCCATGTTCCCACTTTCCAGGAGAATGGCCTAATGATCAGGCAGTAGATGTGTCTGGGATGGGGCTGAATTGTGAGTTTGGTACCCATCCTGATGAAGCTGTTGCATTCCACATAAAGTAATTTAAGATCTGTTGCAAGAGAAAACTGCTGAGGGAATCAGTAGGGTTATCTGAGAAGACCTTTCAGTCATCTGTATGAACCAGAGTTTCATTACTTTAGATTTAAATATTTATGATTAAATTGCTGTATTGAATAAATAGTAGTGGCAACGCTAGTATTTTTCAATCTGCTTTTAGTCTTTATGTAATAAAATCAGTATAAGACCTAGAGAAGAAGGAAAATCTCCTATAATGTTTCTAAACCCTTTTTATATTCCCTTTTCTCTTTTTTTAATCAGTGCAATGCAAATCCTTGTACTATAGGCTTTGGAGAAAAACCCCACATCTCTTGCAACCCAAGCATGCAGAATTGTTCTGTACATCTTCTTTTCTAATGTATTGTGCAGCAGCAGTAGGTAATTAAAACTTTTTCAGTCATCTTCTTAGCCCCACTTTGATTTACTCATGGAAAGAAGTTTACAAAACGACCACAAGAAAGCAGTTTTCTGCTGAAGGCAATGAAATGAGAGTTAACAGATCTGTCACAGAAATCCTATGCAAAGGCATATTAAATACTCTTTTCCTTGGTATCCTGACTGCAAAATTAGGTGCTTGCTGAAAAGCTGTGACAATGAATGCTTAGACAATTAAGAAACTGCTGTCTTCTTGGGAGGTCACCATGTCTAGGCAACCTGTGCAAACAGATGTTATAAAGAAAGGGAAAAAAAAAAAATCTCATTTTACAAAAGGCTCTTTCTTATGTGCCTTCTAATATATATATTTCATTATCAGTATCATTCTTCCAGAGTTTGGAAAGAAAAAGATTTTGAAAAATGCTATGAAGATTATTAAAATTAGCATACAAGAAGAGCCTCAATTTACATAATAAATGATGATTTTTTGTCATTAGAGCTGTGCTGCATTATTCTGTCACCTGGATGGTGGTCATGGTCATGCCAAGGTCATCGATGTCTCTTGTTTTGGCTGAGCTGGTATTTTCCTACTGCTTCTCTAGGCAAGGAGAACTTACAGCTGATACTTTGCTATGGCAGTTTTATCTGGAGGACCCATGATTTGTTCATTGTGATTGAAGACATTATCAAAGCAAGCCTAAAACCAGAATGAATGTGCCACCTTGATTTGTTTTGTTTTTCTTTTTAATATTGGCCAAAATGTAGTTTTGAAGACACAGGATTTATGACAGTTATAATTTACAAGGGAAGATATTTTCAACCATTTAGGAGTGAGCAGACCAAACTAAATTATTAGCATTTTTGTGAGTCATTACTTTCTCACTTACCAAATGGTGCATAATATACTAAAGCAGGGATCTTGAGGCTCCTTAGCCAGGCAAAATTCCATTATTTTAGTGGAAGTTTTTCGGTGTAAGAATTGAGCAAATTTTTTAGGATATGAACTTAAACACAAAACCATTTTATGGACTACGACTCACTGAACAAAACAAGAGTATTCAAAAATACCATTTTGAAAAAAATTTTTTTTTTCTTGAGGTCATAGAAGTTTCAGCAATTACCTATACTGTTTAATTTTAAGGCAGTGGGTTTTTTTTAACATGGTGTCTATTATAGCTGTGTGTCAGAATGTGATTTTTAAGTCTAAAATATTCCTACTGCTGCTCAATGTGTTACTAATTTAATGACGTAATTTTGTTTGTGTAGCTTATTCCTAACATGATTTCTGAGCAATGTAATAGCTCAAAGTAAGATATTAAAAGGATGATCCTTGAGCCAGGTAGACCTAATTTCAGTAAAGCAAATAAATGAAATGCTGAAGAAAAATACAGCAATTGAAATCTTAGCGCATATTTTCCCAACAAAATTCAGTTCAGGAGATTTTAGCAGATTGTATCTACTAATATTTTTTACATTCATTTTAGTTATACACAGATGATGAATTTCTTATGTATACCAAAAATGCACTAATCTTTAATACAGTAGTACAATATAAGAAATAGTATGTTGTGTTTATTCAAGAGAGGTATCAGTTTTGCATCAGTTTTACAGGTTAAGAAGCGGTTACTGACTGCAACTAATTGTATATCTATTATTGAGAGCTCAGCTACAAATTATAATTAATTTTCAAAAGGTCAGTAGACATTTTGACTTGTAAAGAAATATCTTTACTTATAAAAGGTGTTTTAACATATATTACAGTAAAAAACAGAATTCAGCCAGCAAACAAGATGACATTTATAAACCTCTCAAAGTAAGAATAGTTTTCTTTTGTCTTTTTAGTTTAGAGAGCGTTCAAGTTTTTAAAAGTTAATCCTATTGCTTTAGCTTTGTGAAGCTCCCCTAGTTCTGTGTGCTGACAAACCAGCCATCTTTTAACATGAAAATAATTTCTTTCAAATAGCTACTTTCCTTTTTGTCCTTGTTGGTGAGCAGTCTTGGGATAAGAAGTCTACTGGGGGTCGCAGTCTCAAAGTATGGAAGAATCCTTTCAAAAGAAGCAATACAACTCTTGAATTACATTTCTCTTTGAGTAGAGAAACTTCATTATGAAAGTGGTAGTCAGGTCAAACCTTTTCTGTCATCCTGTCAGTCATTAGGATATATCGTGCTTTCAAACCCAGCTAAGCTAAACCAGCTACTGAATCCTTATGTAGATGCAGACTGTGGGAAATCAGTGAAAATAACAAAACTGATTTTATTCTGCCAAATTAACAGAAAGATCACAATAAGTGTTAGATTATAGTTATTTGTTTGATACAGGGATTCCATTTATGTTTGTTTTCTTGATGCATAAACTAGCTGGGGATTGATTCTGTATCATGAATGCCTCATCTACATTTGTTTTGTTTTACAGCAACTTCATAAATACAGAGCATTTGTAAAAGATGTGCTTAAAAAGTGCTTCTTTTAATGAGCTTCTGATGGCTTGCACCCTGTTCTGTTTTTTATGGTATTCCCAGCTCAGGATTTAACTTGTAGAACAGATGGAATTTGTGACAACAGCAACATTTGGAAAGTGTCTTTCAATTTAATTTTGCTAGTCCCAGAAGTAAATTCTATCCCTATATATTTGTAAATTGGATTTTTTCCTCATTCCTTACCAAAGAAAGTCAGATGTTACGTTTTTTTAAGGCACCCTTTCTCGAGAGAAATACAATATTGATAATTCCTTTAGGACTTTTTCCAGAAACGATGGTGTAACCAGCTATGTTGAGGCCCTAACTTAGAGGACATGAATGTCCAATGAAACCCTTACTTATACCTGGTTACTGAAAAATATTAAGCAGGGCTGAGGCGATGTCCTGCCTCCTGCCAGCGCTACGGCAAGAGCAACCTTCATGCATGATTTGTGGAGTTATGGCTCGCTGGTTATAGAATGACCATTCCTGCCGTGAGGACTGGGAGGAGAGAGCAGCTGTTGAAAATCAGGCAGCCTCCTGCACAGCGTT
>VYZV01042807.1:11580-62513 GCA_013401275.1 Pandion haliaetus | reverse complement strand
TACATTCCCAGCTGGAAGTTGCACCGGAGTTATTCCTGCTTTAGAAAAAAAAAGAAGGAAAATGGCAAATGTTTTACTTGGTCTCAGTCACAATGAGCAGGATAAAATTTGTGGTATTTCTTTTTTAAAAATAACGCATTTTTTTACTTCTATCTACTGCAANGGGGGGGGAGGGCAAAAATTCTCCCCATCCTCCTATAACTCTTAGTTCCTGTTTCCAGATCTTCTCTAGATCTAGGCATGGGCTGAATTACTTACCTAGAACAGAATAGCCGCAGTCCATGTAAGATACCCAATGCTACTTTCTCTTTGTGTAGTTCAAGTGCTTACATCGTGAATTTCTCTGAAGAACTAGTGAGAAGTATAATGATCTTTTTTTCCTTCTGCTGTTATTTATTGCAGGATGGAAACAATAAACAAGCTGTGCCCAGGTTGGAAGCAAGGGCTGGCTCTCCAGCCCCAGAGAATGCCGTAAGCTGGAGCAGCGTGGCAGAGTGCTCCAGGGTGTTCCCCGGGATGCGGGGAGGGAGGGAGGGAAAAATGACTTTGAGTGCAAAGGCAATGAAAATTCAGGACACGCTGGGATATCACCATCAAAATGGAGGTGCCATGCTGAGTTTTGGTCTGTCCATGCCACTGCTGTCCCCCACCGTGGGGGGACCTGCGAGTGGTTTTAGCAGCAGCCGTGATAGCACTGTTCAAGTCCCTGACAGCCGGCAGCTACAACGTTCTGATTTCTGCCAGTCTGAAACGTCTCAGAGCTGTATGGCACGTTTGTGCAAGAAAAACACCACCAAACCCAACCCTGAGCAGCAGACTACTGCTTGTGTTTGCATTTCTTTTTCTGAAGCACCATTTGGACCGCTGCTGATGTCACTGCAGCAAGTTTCCATAGCAGTTAATACTGCAGCTAATACAGTTAAAAAATCTGATACAAAGGAAGAGGCTTAAAAACGGCTGCAGTACTTCTGCAGAAATTATGCTCCTGTTTGGTACATTTGAAGGTTTTGTTTGTTTGTTTGTTTGTTTTCCTCAGAAAACCATCAGGGATGTGATGTAGCACTTTGGTTCCTGCATAGCTGCATCATTCAGAACTGGTGTTTGCTAACAGCCCATTGAAATTTGCATTAATTACTTAAATATTGTTACGCTCAAAATCTTGTCTTGGGCGGAAGGAAATACATCGTATATATGTGGAGACAAGGTTTTATTGTTAGCCTAACTGAAACGTGAACAATCACGTAGAAATACACCAAACGGTTGTTTTGTCCAACTATAATAATACAAGTGCTTTTAGTCCCAAAGTAATGCAGTACATCTTCATTAGGAATAATACCCTCAACGTTATTATGCAATCAGACTTATGAACATCTACCCCTTCTCTACGCTGCTACGCTGGTCCTTCTAAAGTCCTCCTGGGTGCCAAGGTCAGGAGCAGCAGTGCTGCTGGACGGGGATGCTGGGGCACCTGGGGGAGCTGGGTCTGCCCCAGGAGATGCTCAGCAGCCCTTTCCCTTCCAGCCTTGCATCCACCAGCAGCTATCTTTTAGGTTTCCCTGTCACAGCCCGATCACACAAAGGGCTGTTTCTTGCCAGGCAGTGACTGCTGGGGGAACGAGGATACCACCGTCTTCTTAAGACCTCCAGGAACTACTGCGGTAGGAAGAAGATGTAATTATATCTGGGTAGTCAGGTAGAATTGGCAGCTTTTGCTCAAGTGAAGACTACTGCTGGACAGCTGTAAATCAAAAACATGGGATATTGGCAGAGAAGTAGAGAAATGAGTGTGGCATCCCTTTGAAGTTTTGACATTCCTTTTGGCCAGATTTACCCCATTCTGGTCCTATTACTTTGGTCAATTTAGGCTTGAGTTTGGTGGGTGTGGATCGATCTGATCCAGTGTATTGCTGCTACTTGCTAAGCAAATCAAAGGTAGTCACATCCTCTACTCTTTTAGAAGTCTGGTTTAAGTACTCTGAACTGCTGTCCTACGGGCACTTCTGTCTTGCTGTATGGGGGTGCAGGGAATTTAACTCCCTAATTTCTCTTAATACAATCTGCAGTGAGCCACACAAATGCCCCTTCTCTCTCCTCCTATGAGTGATTCATGCAGTTTGATAGAAGTTGCTGAATTAACGTTGCTAACACCTTGTCAATTTTGTCAAAGAAGTTTTCCATAATTCATTCCTTATATGACCATCCTGTACAATTTTAAATCATGATATTGCAGTCTGAAAGAGCCTGTGCATTTTTGCAGAGGTTCAGTGACTTCAGAATGAATTGGAAACTGTATAAATGAATAAAAGCCCATCTTCATAGATCCAGTTGGAAAATTGGAATTAAATTACTTAAATAATGATTATTTTTCAATCCTTATGAACTTGGAACTCAGAAATGGTGTTAGCAAACTGGAAGAGAATATGGGTGTTTAGCATGTCTCGGCATTTTGGATTCTATCAAAATCAAAATTAAAATAAGTTATTAGTGTGACGGCAGGAACAAATATGTTGCTGTAGCCCTTTTTTTGAAAGGTATTGCAAAACAACCTTGAAAAAAAGGATTAGTTAGTTGAAATGTGAAGGCTTTGTTTCTTGGTGTTTCGGAGTCAGAAGCTGTATGAAATTTTGTTTCAACAGTTAGCAGAAGGGGCCAATAATTGCCCAAAATATTATTCTTAAAAGAAATGCATTGTGAAAGGAAGGGAGGAAAGAAAATGAGAGATAAGAGAAGATTGCTGAAAAAAAACCCTGGACAGTGTTTCTGACAACACGGAAAAGATAACACCTCTTGTAATGATGTCACCTTTGGGGAATCAATGCATCAGTATGCAATGTCAAACAAACTGTGGAGGAGACATTCATCCAAGAGAAATGTCATGCCCAGAGGTGCTGCAGTTCTGACAGGCTGAGAAAAACATTGTAAGTCAGACAGGAATGCTCACTATCATGGAGCAAGAAACTTCTTCCTATTTAGCTTCTCTTCTTTATACCTAATATTAAAAATATTTAAATATTTAGATTTTTACACATTTTTATTCTTAATTGTTATTGGAAATTGTGGTTGGAAGTAAAAATATTTTAGTAACTGAGATTAAATTGTTGTGTCCTGGTAGATTGCTGCTATTCATGATGGAAAATGAAATTTTGCTTTAGGCAGGCAGAAAAAAGGTGAGAGTCAGCATTTTTTTTAAGTCAGACTGTGTGTCTTTACTGAAAGCCATGCCACAAAGTTTTTAATGTGAGCAGTGGGTCTGCACAGTGGAGTTGTTTTGTTGTAACAACTACATTCAGGTATTCACAAAACAAACTTTTTTGACAGGTTTTTTTTCTCAAAAGAGTTTTGAAAAGGTCAAAGCTTTTTGACCTTTTCAAAATGAAAGACCTCACTTTTTTTCACCAGCAAATGACATTTTGAAAAATAAGCTAATCCTAGTGAAACATTTGTCTTAAAGGTCATAACCAAATGACCTAGACAAATTAAAAAAAACTTAATGAAAATTTTAATTTTCTTTTCTCTTTTACATTCTGTTAAAAGGCAGAATAAATATTTGAGATTTTTGAAGCATTCCTAGGATGACAAGAGAATTCCTTTTCCAGCTGCACTGTAACCTGTTGAAGATTCAGATTTTAGACATGTTAAGTATTTATCGTTTTTCCACCCAAGGAGACTGATTAGATCAAGTTGCTCAGGGACTTTTACAGATGATTTTTTATTATCTCCAGGGGTGGATCTCCAAAACCTGTCTGGATAACCTATTCCAGTGTTTGACCAGCCCCATGGTGAATTTGTACATAAAGTTGGAATATCCCATGTTTTCTGTGAGGAAAGGCTGAGAGAGTTAGCGTTGTTCAGCCCAGAGAAGAGAAGGCTCCAGGGAGACCATATTGTGGCCTTTCAGTACTTAAAGGAGGCCTATAAGAAAGATGGAGAAAGACTTTTTACCAAGGCCTGTAGTGGCAGTGCAAGGGGCAATGCTTTTAAACTGAAAGAGGCTAGATTTAGATTAGACATTAAGAAGAAATTTTTGGTAACAAGGGTGGTGAGATGCTCGTCGTCCAGAGAAATAGCCCAGAGAGGTTGTGGCTGCCCCATCCCTGGCAGTGTTCAAGGCCAGGTTGGATGGAGCTTTGAGCAACCTGGTCTAGTGGAAGGTGTCGCTGCCCATGGCAGGCAGGTTGGACTAGATGGTCTTTGAAGGTCCCATCCAAGCCAAACCATTCTAGGATTCTGTGATCCTGTGTTGCAACCTGTGTTTATTGCCTCTCATCATACCGCTGTCCACCTCTAAGTCTGTCTGTGTCTTTGGTCTTGTCTGTAAACTTTTCAAGAGTGAGCTCTGACCATTTGGGTTCTTAAAAAAGACTTTAAATACTATTGGCCCTACTGTCAATCCCAGGCACACCTCTAGTTAGCCAGCTGCCAGCTGAACTTTCTGCCACTAATTGCAACCCTGCGAGGTCAATGTTCCAGCCAGTTTTCTACCCACCTTTGTACTCGCTTATCCAGTCCATATTTCAGTTATTCGGCTACAGGGATATCATGGGAGGCGGTGTCAAAGGGTGCCTCATTAACATCAAGGCATGGGAGATGCGCTCTCCTCCTGTGCATGTATTATGTACCACATGATACAGTCTGTGTTCAAGAGCGTGAGAAACTGTTGTATCTCTTACCATAATTTTGAATGCATAGTGCTGCACTGAAATAGTTTGGTGGAAGGCAATGAAAGTTTTTCTATGTAAATCCTTATTTCAGCTCTCTAAAATTTTTTTTTTTTTTAATACAATCCATTTAAAATGGGACCTCGAAGAAATAACCTTTCAATATTTAATTAAGCTGCTTCTGAAATAAGTGAGCATTGGAATTATAATGAAAGTTTGTAAATCTGTGAGATGTATATCAGTTTTATAACTGACTTTTTAAAGGATCGCAAACTGTATTTCTACCACACTGAAAAATATGATATTACCACAATTGTAGCAAGAGTTTTAGTGTTCAAGGCAATTTAACTCCAAGTCTATATGGCTTTTGTGTTAGACCCCAGAAGTGGCAGTGTTCGTTATGATCACAGTAAGAAATGCACTCAGACTCCATAAGGTATTGCTGAGAATGCCATTTATTGGAACTAACAGAAAAATGAAAAAGAGGATAGGTAATCTCATGGTCCTTCAGATGCGAGATCCCAAAGTTGAGCAGTCTCATCAGATGGACCTCCAGTGTGGGCACAGCACATGGTGCAGATCCTGTCTATGGAGAGGTTTGCCAGCATTGTAGTCTTTAGAGTTCTTCTGTTTTCTTGGAGGAAAACAACTTTATTCGTCATTTCTACTGTGAAAGAAATGGATGTTCGTGTAAGAACTTGCCACTTCACTTTAAGGCAAAGACAAGGACATGAGTGGCGTAGCCACCAGTGCTGAGTGTGAGCTGCCTGCAGCCTCCTCTCTTGCAATTAGCCATCAAAGTTTATCCTGCTTATCCAAGGGATAAGTGCAGCACAACACAGACCTGAAAGCCATGCTGTGTATGCAGGGTAGTACAGGACAGCATGGACCTGTGGCTACTCATGTTGCTCGTTAAGTGTATCACTAACTCCTCAGCGTACAGTAGTCTTCCGGTTAGGGTCCCTACACCTCCCAAACTCCATTTCATGTTCTTTGGGCTACTTCCAGCCATTGCGGTGAAACAGGTGTCATTCTTCCAACTGGAGACCAATAGGAGAAGCACCAAATACAACTGAAGTACATAAGATGATTTGTACTCTTCAGACCTCTCCTTAGAGGAGGTTCTCACATAGTCTTTGCTATGTCTTGTCTTTATGTGAAGTGCTGAATAGGTACCTGTAATCCAGAACAGGGTGGTTTTCACCTGTATGGAGAAGAAATGAACACCAAATGAATGCCACAACTGGTTTTGGCACTCAGCTGCCAATAGAAGAGGAGTGGGTGTGCACACTGGATGGCTTCTCCAAAGAAAAAACAACCTTGAAATGAGAAAAAAGGAATTGGAAAAGTTCTGTCATTTTCTCATCTGTAACACCAGGGTAGTTACCAAGAATTCCGATAGACACAGATGAAATTCAATGAAGTGAAAAAAGTGTGAGCTAAATTTTTATTCTTCTTGCATTACTGTGAACCTACTCCTGCCAGATTAGTCACTGTAATTTACACACTGTGGGGAACAGAAGAAGGAATAGTTGGAATCAAGTTTAGTTGGTAGCAGGTTTATTTGTCTATCTTCTCTTTTGCTCCTTCCAATACACTTTTTACTTCCCCAGTAATTAACTTCCATGGGTATTTAATTTAATTCTCTCAGCATCAGCCTTTCTAGATTATTGTTTTTCCAATATTTATTCCCTGTATGATGGCAGTCCTGGCTTGTTCAATTATCCTTAAGGGTGTTTCAGTTTTTCTTACTTTTTTTGTGGTGTTTTACAGCCAAGTACGACAAGTTTGATTAAAGTGGTAGTTTGGTCTGACTCATTTATGGGCTTTATGTGCCTTTTTCTCCAAGTGCTACAACTGAAAGCTTTTTGCGGAGGGTAGAAGAGGGGGGGAGTTGTCTATTTATTTTGAAGTGTAGGGATTAAATTTAGTCTTTATGCAAACAAACTTTAACTGAGATTGATGAGTAAAGACTGCAGTATTTGTATCTAAATTAATGGATTTTTCGTGTTCATGCCATCAGGACCTATTAAGAGCAGTGAAATGAATTGTGCTGCAAATGAAAAATTGTATAAAATATTTCATCTTCCATCCTTATGTTTTTGATATCTTACGATGCCATAAATACCTGTCTGAAGTGCCTAGTGGGGAGAAATCCAGGATAGGATTAGGCTGGAGCAATAGAATGTAGCTGCAGAAAGAACAGCGCGACAAAGGCTAGCATGAGGTTCAGCAGATCACAGCCTTTCCTCAGCTGTTTTTGGTGGCAGATACCCTGCACTGTTCATACCGGGGTGAAAGCCCTCCCCTTCCACACAGTAGCCCTATGGATGGCAATCCCCCCCTGAAAAAAAGGCGCACTAGGTCTTCTGAGTCAAGAACATTGTGCTCAAATGAAAAAGAAAGGCTCTAATTCTCTTCTCATTTGAACAACAATAAATGGGGAACAATTCTGAAGAAGGAACTGGAAATGCAGAAATGGCTGTGAGAAAACAAAGAAGATTTTAGCTGTTCAACTTAGTAATATACATACATTTAAAACTTGAACTTAGCCTTAGCATGTACTTTCACTTTTATATGCTCAATTCGCATCTTTTATTGAGGGCAAGGCTTTTTTAATATGTTTGTGAATTTCTGATTCTTGCCTTCTTTCTTAAAAGCCTGTCTATTGTGTAATAAATGCTGAGAATAGTCTCATTCTTAATTATCTGAAAAATGCTACTTAGTTTGTGAAGGAACAAAATCACATCTGCATGTTGAGTCCAGAGGCTTAAAATAATGACTTGGCGTTTGGTTGATTGGTGGACAAATGTTACTGAATCATTGCCCCTCAAGTTAAATACAGAAATACTGCAGATGTAGCTTTTGTCAGTTACGACTTTCAGATATTCCTTGGGACTCCTGTGCCTCCAAATGCAATTGTCAACTGACCCAGAAATATCATGGCTGTTTATGTAATTGGGCAGTTCACTCATGATGGTATAACTGCCAGCAAGTACAATAGCACACAGAATGATTTTGTTTGGTTCGCAGTTTTAGCGAGGGATCATTTGAGTAGCATATAAGAGGAGGGACATTTTTACTTATCCACAGATTTTTTTTCCACGACAGATCCTCTTACAAAACATGTATGAGCCAAGCCATATTTTAGACAGACCTCAAAGCAGAGCTTTTTTTGGAGAATGAAAATTAAATGCCATGAAGTTTCTCATGACTTTAGAGTTTGTTTGAAAGTGGGAAGAAAAAGCACATTTTCTGTGAGAAAACTACTAAAAAAAAATCTTTTGACAGTTTGAAATTATTAGTTGTATTTCAACCTTGATTAAAAATCTGGGCAGAAGATAATTAAAATAAAATTGAAAAGCTTGACTTAAAAAACGACTTCAAAAAGAATGTTTCAGAATTGTTCGTTTGCGTCTTTCATTCTGAAAACATTGCAGTGACATTGCAAATCATGACTATTGTGAAGAGAATTCCTTATTAGCAACTGCAGTGCTGACTTCCTTAAGAAGAAAAAACAGGTAAAGAAAATATTATAAAAAGTTAAAAAAAAAAGTGGCTTCTTTATTTACCCACAGTGGAAAATATAATTAATATAAAGCAAAATATATAGAGGAGCGTATGACATTATGAAGTTTAAGAAGTATTTATTCTAAAGGATGGGGAAGCTCATGTACGTTGAAGTGCTTCCTCATCAAACACAGAACATCGGTCTTCAAAGTGTATGTGGAAAGCAGCCACCAGTTTTTGCCAAACATGAGATCTGAGCTAGGTACAATCTGCAATTTAAGCTATATTTTCAGATCTCTCCCACATCACCCAGGGAATGGTCTGTCATCAGAATATATATGCGTAATTACAAATAATGTTACCGATCAGCTGTGCTCTCAAACCAGACAGTACTGAGGAGGTATCTGTGTCAGGTGGACTTGGAAGGTCAACTAAGGTACCTTGGAAGTACATGGGACTTCCATGGCCATGGCACATTGCGTAACTGAAGCTTGTGGGGTCAAGGAGGACAAACACTGGTAGTTGTACATACTCACGTTTGAAAATTTTACCAAAGCTGAGGGTATGTCTTTAGGTAATGACTAGGTCTTCTATCACTTCCATTTTGCAGTGTGTATTGGTCATGTTTTCATGTTGTTTTCCATGCCTAAAATTACTTTTTTCAGGGAGAGTTATAAGATGTTGATGGCTTTAAGAGAATACAAAAACTGGAGTTCTAAAGAAGTAAGTATTATGTGAGACTCCCTGTAAAACTGCAAGAGTTTGGAAAACAACAGGATTAATGAATAGCCTAATTCGAAGTTGTGATGGGAGGATCTATCAAAGTGAATAGCACTTTTATATTTGTTAGGCAATTTTCAGGGCTGAAGAGAATATGTTACAGAATTACTGATGCAGATTTTTCAAAATTATGATCAACAGGAGGGACAGCGGTAGAGCCTGGACTTGCTTTCCAGGCTCCGCTGGCTGTACTAGCTTCCCAAGGGCTATAATCAGAGTTTAGATGCATCACTCAAAAGTAGATACTTACATTTGCATATCCTAATTTGGAGCTGAGCCCTACACAAAGTGCTGAGAAATCCTAAATGCTTTTTTTCTTGTTTTAAAGGTTACAACACGTGTGTCAGCATTTACTCTTTCAATGTGGGACCCACCTTTACTGCTCTGCTTTGCTGATGGGCTTAGATCACGCATGTTTTGCAGTCACTTCTAAAGGATAAGTTGGCTTCTGAAGTTTATGAGGAAGGCGGTTTTTTTTGCTATTCCAATTTTTGGAGGTATTTTAGCAATTAATATGGATCATGCTCTTCCTGTTACGTTTTGTTAGGTTTTGTCAAGTCTGCTTTTGTGGTTTTCAGCCATGTAAAGTTACTCAACCAGAATGGCCCCTTACACAAAAGAATTCTTTCCTAAGGCTATGAATAGCAGGACACAGACCTTGAACTGGACTCTGAATTCAGGGGGAACTAACACAAAGAGAATGCAAAAGTGACATGTCTGTGACAATCCATTTTGCCAAGTAAAATGGATTGCGGTTAAACCGTAATGTTTTGTACAAAATTGAGCCTTTTTAAGGAGCTTGTCTCCATTTCTGAGTATGAGGAGCAGTAATCAAATCTACAAACCAAGACTGAGTGGATCAGCCTGTGAGAGATTACTTCTGGGTCAAGAAAATTGAGCAGAGTTCTGTATAACATGTACCTTTTGCTCTCCATTGTGTCATCTTGTCATCTCATCTTTGGTATGTCCAGGTTTTTTTGAAGATGAAGTGTGTTGGAACAGTGGAAGAGCTCTACACGTGTTTGGCATTTTAGCTTGTGTTATCTCATCATCTATTGGCTCCTGCACTTACCCTGCCCGTCCTCCTAGCCATGAAATACGCTGATCTGATTGCAAACTTGAGCCATCACCAAAAAAAGAAGTTCCCCTTGTGAACATAGGAATTTGTCTGGTTCAAAGAAGCGTCTTGGGTTTGTGGTTTAAATTTTAGGCACATGCATTGTAGTATTTTAAGATCTTCCCTTCATTTTTTATTAGGATAATAACTTTTATGTATGGAATGATTTTTTGTTGTTGTTGTTTTATCTATAGTAACAGCATGGGTGATAACTATGTTCAGTTTAATGCTATTCAGCCAAAATGTAACAGCCTTAATCAGTGGGTAGTAAGCAGAAACTGTTTGAATTAATTAGGAAATAGGTATCTAACCCTGGTAACGCTGCCACTTTTGCTGCCTGAAGCATACTACCTGCATATTTTCTGCTGCTGTATCTCAGAAGTGGGAGGGGAAGGGGCAGGCAGTGGATCTTCACATGCTCATTTGATGATAATCAATCAAAGTCTCATCAGAAACACAGTTTATGTTGGCTAACACCATGATGAGTAGCAATGGCCTGTTAAGTGTCCCCAAATACTTCTAAAATCGCAAGATGCATTCTGTTAATAGGATACAGATAATATCCAGAGAGGGAAATAGTCAAATTTCTGCAACAGTCAAATTTCAGCTCCGAATACTACAGCCTTACTGTACCTGGAATTGAAATCTTAAGAAAGAAAATACTGGTACGTGTCCTGTCAAAGGAGCCCTTCCGAGCCTGACTGAAGAAACTGCATTTCAGTGACCCTCAGAACGCTGCCAAGGTCGTCTCGTCATCCAGCCCTTCGCTTCTGTGCTAGAGCCATTCATGCAAATCAAAGCTGCCTGCAGGCCTGCTGCAACTTGCAATATGCACATAGCTCTTCAAAGATTTCTGAATATGTGCAAGTAGATTATTTGGGTTAACTTTCCTTTTCAGCTCTTATTTGTCAGTTTAAGCTTCATGTTACCTCTACCCTTCTTCATCTCATATCATACATCCAATTTGCACATTCTACACGAAAGAATGACTTTTTTGATGTAAAGTGAGATGTGGTCAAAGGGAAAAACTACATCAAGGGAGGAAGAATGCCTAGAGAAAGCACTAGGATGTGTCTGCCACAAAAACCTAGCGTGTATTCTAGTTTGCTTGCTTGAGCAGTTTCAGTGTTGTTGCTCTCAAAATTTTGTTATCACTGCAAGCAGTGAAGTAAGCAGCATTTTGAAATTCACTTGGTATAAGCTGTGTTAGAATTGTGTTGTCGCTCATTTGTGGCTGCATAGTGACTAAAACAGAAGTGGCTTTCGGGGGTGAGCAGTGCTCAGGGCTTTTATATTTGAGATTGCTCAGTGGGCTGATGGATTCGAAGGAGGTGGCTCAATGTTATGGCAAAAAAACTTAAGCAAGAGTGAGGGCACAGAAAGAATGCTATAGCTTTGAGTGCTGAGGCTACCTACTTAATATATACTCTTTAATCCATATGTGTATTTATTTCCTCATGTCCCTGTAGAGCTTCACGTGCAGCAGAAATCGTAACAGAGCTGCGTTCCACAACAGCGCTGTCAGGCAGCCGAGCTCAGCTTTTTGTGCCGTTTCATGAAACTTTTGGGGCTAGCTGTCAATGAGTTAATCAAATCTTACCTTCCAGGGAGGGCATGGTAACCTTAAGGGCACTCTGTGGTTTTTTATAGGCAAATTTCATTGGGTAAATGATACAGTTATGAAAACTTACAAAGCAAAAGTCACTCTCTTGTCATCATCCCTTTTTCCCTTTTTGAAAAGCTGGGAAACTAAACAGTATGAAAGGAAAGTAACACCAAAGAATGGCTGAAACCAGATACATCCAGATAAGAAAACAGACTGTCGGTGGAGGTCATGGTTGGAGAACGTTAACTCTCTTGAGAGAGAAGTGGATTAAGTTGTTTCTGACTGGACATTTGCTTTGAGCTTCCTCTGTAGCTCATCCATCTAGACCTAGGATCTCAGGGCATCATAAGATGGAGTCACCTTCTCTTTCCCATTTGGGACTATGATAAAAGCACTACCTGAAGCTTTATTTCCTTCAGAGTCCTCTTCCTGCAGCAAGCTTCTTGTAACTCATGCAAAGACATTTCTGAAAACATTATAAGCTATTCTTGTGGTACTTTGCCCAAGTAATTCCCAGTGATTCTTGGCATAGCTCTATGTAAAGTGATCGCTACTTACCAACACAGTCGAGAAAATGCCAGCGTAACTTCACAATCTGAGCATAGCTTCTTGGGGGGGTTGTCAGTGTTTTGGAAACAAGCTCTTTTGCCTTCGCCAGGCAAGAAGGCAGTCCCTGCAGCCTGGGAACATGTGCCTGGTTCCCTGCCTGCTTCCTCCTCAGAACGCGAGGTTTCAGGTAGCCTCCTTTCCTCAGATTTTGCCAAAAACTAACTTGGTTTCTGACTGCTTGTAATACAAACTGTAGCAGATAAGGAGCCTGGAAGGGAGAATATCCTTGTTTCTTGTCTGTAATCCTGCTTTGTTTTCAAGCCCGAGGAATGTTGATCTCTAAACTGGTTGAGAATTTTATGTGTAGTTTTTAAAAGCAGAAAGTAGAGTTTAGGCAAAACTAAGTTCCCTAGGGAAAAACATTATTTCTTTTTTTTTTTTTTTTCATTAAAAAGTAATTCCAGTCAGATGGAGGGCAATTTAAATGCTTTGACTTGGTATGCCAGACTGAAATGTTTTGCTTTAGCTCAGTTGGTCAGTTATTTATTTGCATTTGAACAAGTACTTCAGGAGAGCTCGAGCTGCGGTGCCTTCCATTCCTGGACTTCAGCTGTCAAAATCCACTGTAGTTTTTGAGCTGGTTGAATCACCTCTATGCATCGGACGCAGGCTACGTCCATGATGCAGCACAACTCTTGCACTTCATTTCCAAATGCACTGAGATCAGCAGCATAAATGGTTCTCAGACTGCTTCTGTATCATTGTTAATAATTCTCTGGTTCCTACTGTTTGTTGTGGGAAGTCTGAAGACCATTAATGACAGGAAAGTGGTCTGAGTGGTTTGAGAGTTTTGTCTGTTGGAGGGAATAAAAATGTAAAGAGCCATGGTAATTGGGACTGACTTGAGCCTATACTAGTTGAAATGAAATATTTTAAATGCAAAAAAATCCCTTTCAATCAAAAATATAAAGTGGCATACTTTGTCATATCCATACTGCCATACATGGTATTGTTGCATGATGTCAAAGTTACTGCACATTGAAACAACACACAAAATCACACATATCAGAAGGGTTTTTTTATATTCATTGTGGCGGGATTTTGTGTGTGGTATTGATCTACCTGTCTGGGGGAGTATCTTTAGTTGACCAAGTGGAGGCAGTATTCGCTCAGATCCCTGGTGCCCCAAATGCAACAGACTGAGTTTGAACAGATATTTTAGGTCCTCTACAGCATTGCTTTTAATCTGTACAAATAATACAGGTGTTATGGAAGACACTGTCTTCTCTTAAAAAACAAATTAAAAAAATGACTGTTTAAATTTTTAGGTTCATCCTCAGAGAGTCATTTGCAGTAAGGTACGCACAACCTTCAGACTAACCTGCTTCTCTGTTTTTAGAGACGAGTGAGAATTTACATATCGCACTAGGGCAAGATGGAGAGGCGCTCAGTTGTCCTAGCCTGGTAGGAAGTGCTAGGCTAATGAAGTCTGGCAACTTCACTTGTGCTTTGTTAATGTAAGCTAATTGCTAATGTAGCTAAAAACAAGCTAATATAGACAGTCTGTTTAAAATAAATGTAACATCACATTTTTGTTTAAATGACAATTTTGTACATTTAGGCCATAAATCTTATCTTTTAAAATTTAAGTCTTTCTTATACAGTGGATAAAATGTACCAGCTTTCTAGACTTACGTACATCATTCTTTCTGCTACTTCGGCACCCCCTGTAATTTAGCACCATCCCCAAACCTGTGCTTGCACCATCAGTGATGTTTTATTTACGAAATTTAATGGAGCTTTCCTATTAAAGTACAAAAAACTCTTCAAGTTTTTTTCCTCTACACTCCTACTGCCAGATCAAGCACAATACACCCACAGCCTTTCTACACAGAGAGGAGAATTTGGCTTACCATGAAAAGCAGAAAAAAAAGCCCAGAAAGCCAGAGCAGTGCAGTGAGGGGGAGTGCTAGAGCTGTCCAGAAGAGAACTCCGGCAAATAAGTGCTTCCCACGCTCAGTCTGCTGCACCCTTTCTGCTCACCCCTCTGGGGAGACGCAGCCATGGGACAGCTAAGGCCAGGAAGGGAAATGGTATTGCAGAAGAAAAAAAAAAAACACCTTATTACAGTATCATAGAAGAAGCAAAGATAACCAAAATGCTTTACGTTAAATATTAAATAGTGTCCAAAATCAAATAACAGATGGAAACAATGGACAGTTTCCCAGTCTGTAAACAAGCATGCATTCCTGCTCTGATGATACTCCACTCATGCATTAGTACACTTGTGCCAGAGTTAATCTAGTAGTGCTTTTAAGCCTTTCCCATGTTGCCTAGGGCACTAAATGAAGTTTTCTACGCTGTTTCATTGAGCTTCCTTTGTGAGGGGAAACTGCCCATACTCTGCAAGGCAAAAACACAACCTTTCTATCCATTCAGGAGGAATAGGAAGGAATAAAAGAAGCTTGATGTGTAGGAAGTAAATGATGTAATCCATTTCTGCCCTCTAATTTGAAGCTGTTAGGAAAAAAGAAAAGGACTCTGATGTAGTGAGTGACAACCGACAGTCTTTGCAATAAAATGGCCATGCAGTTACTAACGTGTGTGCTTATTATTGTCAGAGTTCCAGTTACGCTTTCAGGTAGGAAGATTCTCAGTTTCTGGCCGTGGTTCTATTATAGGAAGCAGTAAACTAACTAGGCAGAGGACAGTGAGTGTAGGTAGCTGCTTCCCATGTTCCTTAATTGCATGGTTGAATAAGCATACATACACTTAACAAATAGCAGTGCTGGAGCCATGAGGGTCTAAGGACAGAAACGTGGAAGATTTGTAGGAAAAGGTTAATGTCTTTTATTGTAGGAGCTGAGGGGACTGGGGCTGTGGGGGAGATAGAGGTGAACTTTCAGGCATACAGACAGGTCGAAGTGAAGATGGGAAGTGTTGCTGTAGGCTCAACTTAATTAGATCAATCAACGAGGCAAGTTAGCGTGCATTTACCTGATCATTTTAGTGCAGATTGGGTGTGCACTTTTGAATAGGATCTCCCAACCATTTCCACTCACTGTGCTTGATCCATGGCAAGGAACAAGCTCAGAATTCATACCAGGTATTCCTATGGAATAAAAGCAAACCAGAAAATGAGCTCCAGGAATGCATCTTAACTTTGGGCCTTCAGTTTTCTGGATCATACTAAAACTAATCCAAAGTTATATATATATATATATATATGTATGTATATATATATATAGTGTGGACACTGAGTCCTTTGCACTAATTATTTTGTTCAATAGATTAGCTTCTACTAAACTACTTTTTAAGACTGATACAAACTTATCATTTAAAACCTAAAGTTATGGGAAAAAACAGACATAAGATTGCATAATAATAACAACAATAATAATAATAATGTCTGCCTACAAACTTTGTCTTGCATTTCTGATTGCTTAAAAGGCACTCTTTTAAATGCTAATGAAGAACAGTGGTGGAGGGGTTAAATACGTACATTCACAAAAACACTGGCATTCTTCGCTCTGTGTTCTGAGACATGCCAAGGTAAAGAAATGTGTGAATTATCTTTCACTAGTGTGAAACTAGCAAGAAAAAAGAAGACAATATGTTCAAAAAATCAGTTTAATGAGATTTGGAATCACAAGCTCTGAAAATCTTAACAGAAACCAAATGGTTTCTTTGTGGTGTTACTACAGTGCAAGAATTTAGATTGCATGGGGACTATGCTGTGTGTTTCTCTCTTAACATACTTGCATTTCTTTTCAGTGTAACCTTCACGTTGACTTTTGGGGATATTGGAACAATTATAGTTTTTCTATCATGTGCTTTATCCTAGGTTTCTGATACGCACTCTTAGCTGTAACTGACTTTTTTTTTTCTTTTTTGTTTCTGAGGGAAAGATAACGAAGGTTATAGCAGAATGGAAAAAAGCACAGTTTTCATGAAGGACATATATTAGTGTGGACTAAGGGCATAATTGAAGTTGTTTTTGATGTAGATGGAAACAGCAGAGCCTGAGCATGCTGTACGCACATGAAAGCTCTGTTTCTTACAGTTGTGCTTACTGCAGCACTATTCGTTGCAGCACTGAAGTACTGGCATGTCTGAAGTACTGAGATGTCTGAATTTTACAGCAGAGAGAGAGACACCAGAAAGAGACTCAGTGGACATAGAAGCCTGAGGTCATAGATCTCGCTGTGCAAAAAAGATGATTGTAAAGGGATAGTGTGTGTTTCTCTAATGCTTGCCTTTGCTTCAGTATTGGGAATTGAGAGCTTAAAGTACTGGTACAGATCCTTAAAAGAATCCAGTGCAAGTGTGAAGGAATAGATCTTCTGTACATTGTGAATAGTTCTTGTCACATAATGTGGGCATTTTAAGGAAACCGATGTAGGGGACACCATTCAAAAGACCATCTGGTCTGAAAGAGGAATCTAATCTTAAATCAGTTTTAACAGACAAATATATAGAAAGGGAAGAATGAAAATCCTGGAACAATGAGTAACCAAGACTACTCAGGTGTTAGCTTCCCTCCCAGTATGTACAAATGACAGGCAGGAGTCCATGTTTGGAGAAGTTACGTTTACTGAGACAGATGGCATGAAAGCATGGAAGTGCCTTGTTGCAGTGAGACTTACAGTAGCCTCAGATGAAATAGAGACAAGCCAGGGAAGGATTTCACCAAAAATTTATGTGGAAAGGGTGAGGGATCAGAGACTGGCCTCAGTGTTAAAGCATATAAATACTAAATACTCTGGACAGGAAAACATGTGGATACGATGTCAAAATCAAAGCAGGAGCAGGAGCAGTAAGACACCATCAGGTGATGCTTCAACTAGGCAATCCGGTGTGACTTCCCAAGGATGAATTAGAACCAGATACAATTATTTAAAAAACATTGTAAATCCATAAATAAATAAATAAATAAATAAATAAGCTTTCTTGCAATGAGTAACAGCCCAGCAGTAATTAACAACAAATTCTAGATAACTCTGATGGGAGATAAATCCCGTAAGCTAGAGATTGGAGACAACTCATGAACTTCAGATGTAAAGTACAAGAAATCAGCTCTATACGACCAGGAATAAGAAACTGTTTTCAAAGGAAATTGCTCCTTCATGGCTAAGCTATGATTTGAAGTTTATGAAAGATCATCACTGTAGAATCAGAAGATAACGTTGCTGCTTATTGGCTAATCATTATGGTGGTTGTAAAACAACTGCACAGCAAATTATAGATCTACAAACATCTGAAGGTACTGAAATGGACATTGTTGTCACTGTCTGCTTCATATATTGATGATAATCTTGCATGACCTTTCCAGAGAGGGAATATTTATATCCTGTGGAGTCATAAATCTGGCACTTGACATTTGGCTTTTGCACATAGAGCTAGATGAAATGTTCAGTACACTGATGACTTTTGCAGTGCTATTTTGTCACTACAGATGGCTCTGCACAAGCACAGAGGAAAAGAAAAATTCTGGTGCGTTTATGAGAGTATCCACATCCATGCAGGAGAGGCTCGNGAGTAGCCACATCCATGCAGGAGAGGGTTGGTGGTATGAACATTGTAACTAACATCCTCCCTGCACATGACATAAACTGTGGCAGTGAGTCAGAAAACAAAAAAGGGTGGTAATGCTTGCAAAGACCAAAGGACAAAGAACTAAAATTAGAGAACCCTTCCCCAAGATACTAGGATTTGGTAGCCTATTTATCACAGTGAAGAAAGTGAAGGCTGGTTCTAGTGGGTTAGGACAGATAAAAATAATGCCTGCCCCAGAAATGGAAGTGGAGAACAATAGTATAGCGATATTATGACACCTGTCTAACTTTTTGTCCTCATTTGTAGACCGGTTTGTGGGCAAGAATATAGAATAACAGACCCCAGTAGTACAGCATGGAGCATTTGAAACTGCAAGATATGTGGCTGATCCCATGATATTCCTGCTCTGAGCTCCTGGACAGGTGGAGACACGGAAAGAAGTAATACTGGTGGCAGAAAAGGTGAAAGACTAGCCAGATGTTTATGGGAGTGTGCTCTTTAGTGGATTCAATGCCTCTATGGCTATACCCAAATATAGAAAGAGCTTTTGGCTTAATCATTTGGGATGAAGTGGTACTACCAGCTTAGCAGTGGTTATCCTGCTGTTGAAATTGAACTTTCAAATTACAAATGTTCATTAATGAGAATTATGGGCAAGGCCTCCAAAGGGACAACATAGTATGCTCCTGCAACTTAGTACTGGGAGATCTGGATGAGATGATGCCCTCTATCTTTATGAGAGTTGTTCCCCAGCCTGAACATTCCTGGACAACGGTAAACTGCTAAAAAGGTTACTGTGCATCATACTGTTTGAATCAATTTTTCAGTTTTAAAAAATAAGCAGTAAGAACTCAAAATAGCTGTTGAGTGACATGACTGATTAGCACAGCAGGCATAAGTCACGTAGAGCAGAATATGCAAAAAGAGTATTATATTTTCCGAACACAGAGCTGTGACTCTGGGACATTTTAATCAGGAGGTACTGCAAAAATGTATGTGTCCCACTGGGATTTGCAGTTGCTGGTAACAGATTCAAGAGGGTTAGCATGAGTGCATGCAAAGGTTTTTGATAGGTTGTTAAAAAAAAAGCAAGTTTTACGGTGGTCAGGTTGGAGTAGGGAAAACTAGGGAAGGGCAACTATATTAGCGATTTGAAAGGGATCTGTTCTAGCTAAATGCTTTAGGAAACAGCAAAGCACAGCTAGCCAACAGCCAGTAGAAACACAGAAGTGGTTGCAAGCAGTCTACCAACATTTGCTTTTGTCAGGGTCAGAGAAAGACACAAGCTTGAATAAAAGAATTGGGAACTATATTGTGTTATTGCCATATGAGATGTATACAAAATAATCAGTGTGAGTCTGTCTCCATCTTGCTCGTCTCCGCATAGATTAGTTTTGATGCAAATTCTGGAAGAGAATAAAATGTTACCAGATAGCGATGTTTGATGCAGTCAGAAAGAGCACAGCGGAAGTTCACTTTAAAGTAAACTGAAGTAAAAAAAAAAAATTATTCTGACAAGCATTCTCTGGTTCATAATCACTTTGTTGGGTTGAAAATAAAAAATGGGGAAAGATGACAGTGACGAAGACGGAGGAAAAAACCTCGGGTTTCAGAAGGGAAAGTATTTGGAGCAAGGGCAAAAGTCAAAATGTAAGCAGTGTAGGAGAAAAACAATGTAATCATTTAATGGTAGCCTCACCATATTTTGTAAAAAAAATACTGTCTTTAAACCATCTGCCTGTGACTGTTCCCTCATGCTGAAGGAACAAAGCACTTTTGCTGTAGTCCTGAGTCACCTTAAACTCTGTGTGGCAAATATGTGATGTTACATCTGATTAAAAAAAAAACTTTAATAATTTAAAATGTTGACAGTCTCTAATGGCCAAATAGAAATTGTCAACTTGCAGAATACCAAGTGTTTCAGGCTTTTACAGGTACCAGAAATGGCTTAGCAAATGGTACCAATCATTTTCAATGTCTCAAAGTAATCCTTAGGGAAATAACTAGTGTAGGCTGAGGTGCTTATAATAGGTTACTTAATAATGACAAAATATTGTCAATGACATAAAAAAAATAATTTACTTTCTTAGGGAACATCTTATCCTGGGTTATGGATATGAGTGCTTCAGGGCTATAACATAGTTATGCAGGAACATCTCCTTGGGCTTTGGGGGATTTTTAAATTGCAAATCATAATAATAATAATTTATTTTAAAGTTTCCAGAGGACACTTTATAATTCAAAATCAATTATAAATCATTTTAAGAGTATTATTTTTGAAAATAAGTTATGTTGAAAGCATATAATCTAATAGATATTAGTTAGGAAATAAAATGTTAATTTTTGCACACAGCATTATTGAAGGAATGTTTCTTGCCATCTAGATAAATTATAAATAGACAGAATACTTTTATTAATATACAAGAGAACTGAAAGCTTGCTGTGACAGATTTTTCTTCTTTCTTTGTCTTCAAATTAAATGAACATTTACATTTTAAAGCATGGCCTGATACAGTCTAAATGGCCAAATGCAGCAGAAGAACTCTTAATTAATGCCTGCATTTATTACCAATTTTTAACTTAAAACCACTGCAATTTATAAAAATTATTATAAATCACTTGAGTGTATACTCTGCATTTGGCAGAATGAAAATGCATTTAACTTTCAGTGATGAGCAATTTTGAAAATAGTTTGTTCTACTTTAAAGCCCAATGCTATGGACATTTTCAACCTATTGCCTCATTAACTGCATTCATATTAAAATACCACTCCATTTAAATGAGAAGATAATTATAATACCTTGAAGCAAATGAGATGTTATTGCAATAATTAAATCTGAAATGAGATGCGGATAGTTTGGACCTGCTGCTTTCCTGGCTATTTGGTACTGAATGCTATTTCCACTGGTCACACTGAATTACAATATTGCATACCAATAACAGTGCAGTACCTGTTAGATTAAAATTGCTCCTGGAGACTATAGGATGAGGATTTATTGACCTCTGGATATTTTGTTAAGCATTTACACTACGTGACTTTTTTTCCTATGCAGATTTTCAGTTGCATACTCCCTTTCTCTATAGAAGAGGGAAAAGAAGCAGGATGCTGAGAAGTTCATCCTCTTTCTTTCATTTCTATAGTCATGGTGATGCACCTCTGCATTGAATGGCTAAGGGTGAGATTGTAGGAAGAGTCAAGGAAAAAGTCACTTTCTGTAGGTTGTTCCCACCGCATTGTCTCAGGACAGAATATACTAATCATGTCTAGTTCAGGCAGCACTTTTTCCTGCATTTTTTTCCCAGCTCTTAAACACAGCAATATGGGGTTCAGCATCAGGGCCGTTTCTATGGAAGAACAGTAATCCACACATTTTTACAATCACCATAAATCACACTGTAAATTTGGCAGTTCCTTTTGTCCGTATTCTATCTGTAAATGGCTCCTGTCTTCAGAAGAGGAAGCAACAGAAGGTATTTTTGCAACTGAACGTGAGGAAGGGAATTTATCATTAGCAAAACTTGCAGCCACCTTTTGTTATGCTCCTTCTTATAAAGCATAGAGTTGTACTAAAAGGTATAGAGAGATAAGTTATATTCTATAGATTAGTTGTTGATCATAATTTTAGTGCTGCTGATCAGCATTGAGTAAAGACAGTATCAGATAATTTTTGCCATCTTCTTGCACACATATCCTCATAAAAGTAGTGTTTGTAAATCAAAATCCTGTCAGATTATAACACCAGACATTGCAGTAGCTTGCAATAGATAATCATAACCTCGGTTTTTCATATGACTGGTTGTTTAACTTGTACCACATATAGGGCAGACACATCAAATAAATAGAAAAAAAATGTATTTTGTATTTCTTGTCTTGTATGTACCTGATTACCAGATGTCTGCCAGCATTATCTTTTGATGCTCAGAGCATCATTGTTTAGCATGAAGTGTAAAAAAAAAACCAAAACCCAAACCACAAAAATTACAAGCGGAGATTAAATGGACAATGCAGAAGGGGATTTTCAGCGATGTGATTTCCATTTGGCAGAAGGCTATTGCCTTAACAAAAGATGTGATTTTCCCCAGAGGCAGTCTGCCATAAAATCAATGTTTGTAAAAGTTTTATCTTTTCCCAGTTCATGGCAGAACTGTGAATATGCAGGTGGTATATAAACCGCGTGTACTACATTTATACTGCTTTAACTAATAGGCAATCTGGTAACTATCAAAGGAGAATTCATATCAGGTAGGCAAGTGCAGCACGTCTGAGTTCCCCGGTGGCACAGCATAAATGGCACATTGAGACATCACAGAGAATTAGCTTTCACGTTAGAAGCCAGTTCCTCCAGGTTTGAGGCTGTATCTAGGCAATCCGAACACCCCCTGCTCAGCAGCTGCCTAACCTGGGAAAGTGCTTAAAACTCATTACTTGTCTTTCTAGAAGGTTGGAGTTAAAATTCCCCGGCAGTTGGTCTGCAGCTGTGCTCTGCTCCCCGGCCCAACGTCATGGCCAGGCACGGTCGGGCCTTCTCCTCCACGCGACTTCCACCGGCCTCTGCGGCCCGGCCAGAAGATGGCTGTTCCTCCTTGGCCTGCCGGCAGGATGGGACCCCTCTTAAAATTCACCTGCAGCTGGTTTCATACCGCAACTAGATTGAGAGGGAAAGGAGAATTAGCTATGCCCGTGCTGGAACGAAAGGGTAAAATTCACAGTGATTAAAGGGCTCCCAGGCCAAGGGGAGCTTCAGGTGGCGGCTGAGGACACATCCCAGAGGAAAGCTGGTCATGGCAGCATGGAGCTGGGTGTGCTGCAGGTTTCCCCCCACCCTGGGGAACATGGCTGATTTCCAGAGTGGCCGCGGCATTGCTGGAAGGAGGAGGACAGGAGAAAGCACAGGATTTCGTGCCTGGTGGTTCAGGACATGTTTGAAAAGAGCCACAGCCCATTTTGTCTTCTGCTGCTTTTGGTGGCTGGAGAGTATTTGCTTAGGAAATCCCGCTTTTTTTTTCTGTTTACACAATGATAATTGAAATTGTTCTAAACAAAGCCAAGAGCAGGCAGTGCCATGTGCCAGTTAGATGGGGATATGTGCTTAGGCTTAATTTGTTTCACTCTTTGTAGTAATTTTATGGAGCCTCTTCTGGTTTCTTTCAGACCAATGGCACATTTGACAGATTTCATGATACTGCACAACGCTACAGACTTTGTTTCCTTGTCTCCCTTTTTACTTCTACAAATCTCTTATTCCTTTCACTATGTTGCTCCAGCTATAACAGAAAAAGAAAACCGACCCATGCTCCCTTATGCCTAAAACTTCAGAATCGCTTGCTGGAAGGTCAATGCAATGGATTTACTCCTGAGTGAACAGAGGCACCTGTCCTCAGCTCTGGGTCAGGCACCCGAGCGTGGAGGAAGACGAGCAGGAGATCAGAAACAGTTGGCATTTTCTACTGGCTGGTGGAGGAGAATCTTCTCCGCAGTGTGCTGCTTTTTTTCGATAAACTCTTCTGAAGCTGTTAGGTCTCCCCTACCGCTTGTGGAGATGCTCGGCAGGTAGCTCTGGAAGCCCAAACCCACTTCACAGTTTTGGTGTCTGAGCGATTTTGCAGTTTCAGACATGCGGGAACCTTTCGTTAGATCTATCTGTGTGTCTCAAGACAGGGTCAACATAAAGATTTCTTTCATCTGCTGGACAGCTTAATTGGATAATCCTTTAATGGTGAAATACATAACAGGCTGAGAGGGCTCTCTGAAGTCAACTGTCATTATTTTATCCTGTGCTATGGTGTGAGGATTAAAATTTCAGATTATAGGGTACAGTTAAAATTATAGAGCTCTCCCAGAGTACTCCTGTACTCCTTTATTTGCAGTATATGAGTAATCTGCATTAATTGGAAAGGGGTGGTAGAAAACCTCTGCATGTTGTCTTTTGATTCAGAAATCTCTGAAACCGCTGCTTCTTGGGCCTCAAAAATCTCAAGCCCTCAAACTTCAGAGGCCTCTCACCTTCCATTTTTTTATGTGAATAAAAACAATTTCTTTCAAACACAGAACTAAGCAAATGTGGGTTTAGTGAACAATTAAACTTTGTTTTTAGTATTTTTATCTCCAAATTATTTTTTAAAAGTTTAAAAATAATACAGTGTGAGTCCACTGTAAAACTATAAAGACATTTACAATAATTATAAGAAAAAAAAATCAAATGGGAATGTTAGAATTGTTTTATAATTGTAATGGAGGCTCCGTAAGGCAATTCCGCCTAAAAGAGAACATTTGCAAAATTACCTCTTCTGAGTTTATTTCTCAGAGGTATTTCTTTGGCCCAAACATACACGGCCAGGTAGACAGCTCATAAAGGAAGGAAAGCATACTTTCCTAAACTACAAAATTGATAATGAAATATTAAAAGCTCAAAGCACACAAAATATACCTTTTATAGTACACTTTTCATAATTTCAGTCTAGCATGTAGTAAGAAAATGAAGATCAGAACCGAGCTCTTAAAGGAGTTCTGGGTGTGATGATTGGTCTTTTAGTGAGAAATGGTTATGAGAATAAGTTGTCTTGCATTTATTTTGATTTGTCACACATCGTGAGAGTTTTGATAATTCATCTATCTATTTATGTTATTTCTTTCACTCACAGTTGGCTCATCTGCATGTTTCTAGAGTTTATGTCTTAAACAGCTCATGAAATTAAAATCTCTGAATGTTCCCTCAGTGAAAAATCAGTGTAAATGATTATTACTTTTTAAAGTGGGATTTACGTCTCTTATGATAAGCCTGATACCCTCAGAAAGTAACTGCAAGAAGGGCCTATTAATTGTAAACCAGCCTTTCTTGTTCCCCTTTCCTCCTCCTCATCTTCATTCTAGCTAGCATCCTTATCTTACTCGGCTGGCAGAGAGATACTACAATAAAATGAGATCTCAAAGCTAGTTACAGTACGAGCAAAATGTATTAGTTATCAATGTCAGGGAGGGTGCTTGGACTGGGTTAGTTATCCTAGCTTGTATCCGTATAATGTGTAGGTCTGCACTCTGGGATGGACCATTGTCACCCAGCCTTCCCCACAGAAAATATTTTTCCCACGTCAGAATGTGCAAACAAACAAGAATCCATGCAGTATGAGTGACAGCAGCATTAAATCCCCACTGCAGAAGTGCAAAGACTAACTTCACGGTATGGAGGCACCTAACGAAGACTTACTGAGTCATTTAATAGACCTACAGAGGCTCAGTAAGTGTTTTATTGGTCTAGTGTGTGTTTGCAATGTCAATTTTAATTTTAATTCTTTTTAAAACTTCCAGAAATTAATAATTAAGCACAGTTTACCTGCTGTGATTTTTAAATGAGCAGACTTCTTTTACTTTGGGTTCTAAATATTAGCTACAGCTTCATCACTGCAAAAATGTGGCAAAAATGTTACTCAGAATTTCTTGTCTCAGGATACCACATGAAGCAAGAAATCGCCAGATTTCCGCTTATAGTTTTGAAAGATAGACAATTTCCCATTGTGCATCTTTACTTTTTGAAGACTATTTTGTACAAAGTAGCTAGCTGCCCTTTATGTGAGAAATAGATGTTCCATAGTGTTTTTCTCATGGGATATTTTTTATTTTTTGCAATAGTTTTTGTCCTTTAAAATGAAATCAGTGATTGAGTTATGAAAGTATGCTCTGTATATATGGTGGGGAAAAAAAATATAAAAGAAGGAGAATCCTTCTTCTTTTACATATCAAATGCCCGTTGGCCATTGATAATTGATTATTTTATTCCAGTCTCAGTCCTTTCTATTCAAGTCTGCTTTCACTAGCTATTTCATCAACTGGTTTTTACTGTCACCTTTTTTTCTTATTTCAGCAACTTTGTTTTTTGCAGCTGATCCTCTTACCGTTCAGGACATAGCTGCCTGTTTGTTTGTTTGTTTTTTAATTCTGAGACTGATAAAAGCATATTAAGGTTAATGAATGCAAAAATTCTCCATCAGTTTTCGGAGATGAGAATGTCAGAGGTTCAAATTGGGTAAGCTCCCTAGTAACAGAGACGTTAATAAACAACATTCAGAATAATATAATCTGAGGTTGAAGTCAGTCATGATAAACTCATTGCAGTGCTTTAAAGTGTAATCATCGTCTTTCCACTAGCCTGGATTTCTTTCCTTTCTCCATCCTATTTCCAGTTATTTGTACTTCACTATTCATTACCAAATTGTGACAGTACCAGTTGTTATTGCTACCTTTGTACTAATGTGATATGAAGCTTTTTCCTGAGCCATTGTCATCTCTGAACAGATTGTTCTGGAACCTCATAATATGAAAATACCGAAATCCTGACGGCTAAAGCTGCTGCGCATCTTGAATTGTATCAGATGATACCAGCTCCCTGACTGGCTTATGGATCTGTGGCCTCTAGATACAAATAGACAGTAGCATGGGGAATATTGAATAACTCAAAGTAGTAGGGGGTAGCTCTGGGAGGGTCCACCGAAGCTGTGTTGTAGCAGCGCGGTTTTGTGGAATACGTATTGGTATGTTTAGAGCTGTTAGCCTCGGTTAAAAACTTCATTTAAAAATAAAAGCTTTCTTAATTGTCCTAGACTATATACTCCATCTCTGTCTATGTATATATGTCTGATGCCATTATCCCTGCTTTTCCTGCCCTACTATTTAATAATTAATACTGCTCATTTTTCAGAAACACAGAGGTCTATTTAAAATTAGAAAGCAGTAAAATAACAGGTCAGAAAGGCAGGAATTGGAGAGGCTGAGTTAGATGCCTTAATACATTTTTGTGTCCTGCTAGTGCTGAGCTGCTGGTAAAACTGTAGCAATGTAAAACTAGTTTAGCAAACTTAAAAGGATTTACGTGGTAAACCTACCGAGAGCTTCCTACATACCAGATTCCCTGTAACACCACATGGCTACAGCTTTACTGCTGGGCTGTGTTTTCTTTCACTGTGTTCTGCACCCTTACGTCTGTTCGTGGCAGTTTGCGGTGGGACTTCAGAGGTTGGCGTTCAGTGCTGCCCCGGCGGAGTCACCTGTTGGCCCAAGTCCTGAAATTTGGAAAGCCTTTTTGCATCGGTGTAGGCCCTCTAACTGAGATATGGCTGCTGGAACAGGAGCGAAAATGTTAACGCTTGTGTCAGTATAACCCATGAAAACAGCGTTCTCCTGAATGCATGGTCCATTACACTTCTGGCCAAGCTGGAAATAGCGAGAATTAAGGCTCTCTACTCATCTTGTGACATACCAGGAGATCTCTTTCAAGACTAACATGAAATTAAGACTAAGAAGTACAGCTGTACACAGCAAAATGGTCATAGGTCTCCATTTTTTAAAAAAAAGAGAAAATTATTGGCTTCACTTTAAGCAAAGATTTCAGCATGAAAAAAAGCTTACTTTTCCTAGTCTTATTTGTCTCTTGCCTTACTATTAACAGCTGCACTGTACCCTTTTTTGTTTGTTTGTTTTGGTATAAATACACTGTGAAGACATATGTCTCACAGTAAAGATCTGTCATTAATTGCCTAATTTCACTCATGCTTGTATAGTAAACCCTGTTAAACAAATGATGCATGGAAGGATTTCTCTTTCATTTTACTTCCAGGCTGCTCCTGTTATGGATGATAGGAGACACATCGCATTTGGTCTTCCTGTTGTCCAGGCTGACAGCTTTATCTATCTAACTTTCTAACAAACCTCTTTTTCTAGACACCTAATAATTCATTTCAGTACATACAGGTTTAATTTATTAGAGGTGTAATGGATGGACATAAAAAATAATTTGGAAGAAGGCATCAGGGCCCTAATAGTTTAAACTGGGAAAGAAGAATTTAGTTCTTGATGTATTTATTTTCTTTAAAATGAAGATTAGCAAAGTCACCTTGTTATGACAAAGTCTGTTTTTCATCATTTAAGGCATTTTCAAGATAGAGCAATTCAGGTATCCCTGATCCATTGACACCCTAACCTTGAGTCAGAAGAAACTAAGCCTGAAGAAAATTGCCGTACTACCTCAGAATAGGCTAAAGAAATTAAATTGAATTCTGTATCAAAGCCTGTATGCTGGTCCAGAACCAGGTCAATGCCAGATGAGCTCTCCACCTCTTTGTGACCTGCGGGCACAGAAAAAGCATGCCCGACTTTGAAAGGTTGTTGAATCCACTGGCCATGTATGAGCCTGTCCGGGTCTTTTACTGCAGTGCCAGTAATTGTCAAATACACTCATCTGAGGTAAGAAGGAAAAGCAAAATGTCTCACTGTGTTTTATCAATACAATTTAATGGGTAAGATTGCTTTTGTCTGGTTGAGAGGCACACCTGAATAGCCAGTTAGGTTTATTTGATACAGCTTTTTTGTGTCATTTTGTAGCAGTGTGACAGCAGTGTCAGCCCACCCTGACAAGCACTTGGGGCTTCAGTGATCCGAGAGGTGCAATGAAGGTGTCAGTGGTGCCTCAAAACTCTGTGCCACACTGCTAGTTGTGGCTGTCAAAGAAAAAAATCTAACGCGGTAGTGTTTAGAAGCGATGATGTTCGATTTGAATTCTCAAGAGTTTGGATGGTGAGAAAAAACAACAATAATGACAAAAAAAAAATATAGTACATATTTTTTAAATATGTTGTATATGTATTTGTAACTGCATTATTTACATTTTAACCCAACATGTTCCCTGGGAGCATTCCAGGTCAGGTTCGACGGGGCTCTGAGCAACCTGATCGGGTTGAAGATGTCCCAGTGGAAATACAACAACTTAAAGAACTCTAATGGGAGGAAGTTACATCACACTGATGCAGTTTTGTTGCTTTTGGATGGTCATGGTATGTGGCAGGCTCTCAGACTGCTTCCATAGAAAATCAGTAAGATGTAACAGACTACCAAGAGCTCCGAGTATTTACATAGCATCAGTGTTTTTTTCCTCTGTATAACATTTCAGGCAAAGGTCAAGCTAGGTATGAACTGTAAAATCTTTAAGCTGTCCCACTGATAAAAATATTGCTTTATTTCTTTCTTTCTCCACACATGCAAAGAAGAGAAATATTTCATAACAGCGTTAGTCAGTATTCATGATAGTAATACCCACAGTATTCCTGGTGCCTTTCAAGTTAATGAAAGACTTTTTCTTTCAGTGATGTAAGAAGGAGGATTATGAAAAGCAAAATAATTTTTTTTTAAAAAATACATGCAATTTAATCTGAAATACAAGTAAGAAATTGTCTTAGATACTGTCTTGTAGTTCCTACATAAAACTGTGACTCAGGATTAAAACCATTTCAATCTTTCAGATGCATTTCTCTATCTTGATGTGGTCAGATTTCTGTAAGAGTAATAATTATTCTGCTTTGTAATGACTGGTATCGGGATAGTTACAACGTAATAATAACTTTTTTTTTCTAAATTACTGATACTCTTAAACTTAATTTCATGCAAATACATGTTTTAGCTGGGAATAAATTACAAGCATGAGTAGGTAGATCAGCAAACATCTCATTGCTAGTGGTTATAGTGTTGTGTATTGTACTGGGTCTGGCTGGGATGGAATTAACGTTCTTCATAGCAGCCCGTATGTTGCTGTACTTCGGATCTGTGACTAAACCAGTATTGATACCACACCAGTGTTCTGGCTATCGCTGAGCAGTATTTGCATGCCTGCAGAGTGTCAAGGCTTTCTCTTTTCCCACTTTGTCCCCCAGTGAGCAGGCTGGAGGGGGACGAGAAGTTGGGAGGGCACACAGCCAGGAGAGCTGACCCGAACTGACTGGTGGGATATTCTATCTCATGCACAGGAGTAAAACCTGAAGGGAGGGGGTTTTAGGGAGGCAACCATTGCTCGGAGACTGGCTGGGCATCAGTCTCTTTGTGGGAGGTGGTGAGTGATCGCCTTTGCATCACTTGCTTTGCTTTCTTTTGTTTTTCCTTCCTTTTCCACTTCATCTATTAAGCTATCTTGCCCAACGAGTCTTCTCACTTTTGCTTTTCTGACTCTCTCCCCTGTCCCGCTGCAGCGGGGGATGGGGGGAATGAGCAAGCAGCTGTGTGGTTGATTTTAGGTTGTATGTTATGTCCGTCTTTGTGTAAGCATAGAAAATATAGAAGTATACCGACACTGTAAATAGATTTCCAAGGTTTAACCCCCGCCCAAAAACCCCAAACCCACCAAAAAAACCCAGCAGCCCCCCTCCAGAAAGCACAGAAAACAAGCCAAGTGACATCATAATAAGAGAAAAGCAGGTTGCCATCTCATTCAGACTTCTGCAGGTGTGACTTAATTGACTTGATGTGTCGCAGCTACATTATTGATGGTTCCCATCCGTTGCACCAACAGAGAGCTTTAAAGGATGGTGTTACAGATAATACTTCCCAATAGGAAGTTTAAAGAAGAAAGCAAATTTAGTGGAAACAAGAGTATCTTAAAATAAAGAACAGTCTACAGACATTGAGAATAATATTTGAACCATCTCAAAAAACCTTTCTGTGAAAGCAATTAAATAGAAAAATAAATGTCCAATATGAAAGATAAGGGAATAATGAAAATTTTGCAAATTACTGTCAGTCCAAAGCTAATCAAGATACTACTAAAAAGCTAATTAATCTGGAGCATAAGTTCAGATGTTTACTATTGAAAATGCTTAAACAGTAGGGAAAGAAATCCATTTGAGCCTCTGATGTTAAAAGGCCATTGGTTCATTGGATTTTTCTCAAATTAAGTTATGAGAATGATTTGCAGAAGCAGCTTTGGAGCAATAACAACAGGGTTTTTAGCTTAACTGCAAATGCACAAAACTAAAGAATACATTTTTCTGTGTGATTGCATTAAAGTATTTCTACTTTGATAAACCTACATAAATAAAGATAATGTTCTGATATTTTTGATTGTTTATAATAGTAATTTTTTAAATCCCCTCCAAATTCAAAATAAGTTGATAGCTAAAGATAGAAGATAAATATATAAATTATGATTTCAAAAATTTTGTTCCATGACATTTTTTCATTTTAAATAGAACAGTTTATAGCATTTTAAGAAAACCAAAAAACTAAAGATGTAAACAGTGTGATGATTGTTAAGATTTCTTCATTGAAAGGTGATTTATTGTTTTTATTTTAATGTTATCTTTTGATTTTAAATTTCTTCTTGATACTGCTTTCAACCTAAATGGACGCTCAGTGTCCAGTAGCAGAAACAAAGCTGCCATGCCACCACAGCTCAACTCAACTGTAGTGTCATCACAGACACCAAACAGATCGTGGCTGTGCAAAATTATCCTGAAACATGGGTTAGCGGAGTTACAAGTTTTCATTAAACTTCTATGGCTATCTGAGGTTCTTTTGGTATTTTTTTGTAGCATGATGGACGGAGGCCGATGCCTTTTCTTTTTTATTGCATGTATATTGCATTTATATGAATTCAGCACTTTATGTAACTTAAAGATAACTACTGAAGCATTAGATAGTTTATCTGGGCTTTTCTGTATCTCAAGACCAACATTACCAATGTCCTGGTAATAGATGTGGGGGACCCTATACTAGCCATGCATAATGCTTCCTGCTTGTTCATCTTCATAGCACTTGTTGGAGCTCTTGTTTTATGAACTGTGGGGGAAAGTTCCTGTGTAGGGCTGTATCTGTACCAGCAAGCGGGGCAGCAGCTATTCTCTGACCCCAAGGCCGACTGGCATGGCACTAAGCATGTTCATACAGGTAAATCTCTTACTGTGCAGAACATGGTGGATGCATCAACACTACGCAATGAGAATGTCTGCTGACCCAAAACAGACCATTCTTTGGGTTGAACCAAAACAGTACGGTCAGTATGACAGTATGGAAAATCATGGGAATGTGCTTTTTTTAGTCAGTACTGTTTCTGTTTAGTTAATTATTGTAGATGCTTTCTAGGAGTCCCAAGTAGCCTCAGTGCTTTAGCTAGCAGTGGCCGCTCCTCTGCTGTCTTGTGGCACCTTTCTTTATTGTGATTAGCTTCTTTCCGGTCAAAGTAAAGAGAAGTCATTGCTACTGACAGTATTAAACCCAAGAAGTATCAAGCTCTAAGCACAGGTGTTCTTTCTCCTACTGAATTAGACTCAGGCTCAAGACTTACTTTTGTTGCCATGGTCTCAGACTGAATAAAGGAAGTAATGAATATGGATTCATGTCAACATAAGCTAGATCATGTCAACTAGAAAATCTCCTTCTTTAAGTCACGTGGAAAAAAACCAGCTCTTAATATGCATCATTAAAGAAAAGATTCCTAATTGAGGGTTGGCTGTATATTGTGGTTTTAATTGGTTCAAATACAAAATGACTTATTTACATAGTTGCCTTTAGTATTGTTATTTTCTTACACTATTAGATTTCGATTTTTCTCTTAAAAAAAATGGTTAGATTTTCCCTATTATACATAATGAAAATTAAGCCTTCTTGCAATGATAGGCTAAATTCCGTTTCTGGTACGCTTAGCAAAATAATTTTTCTAAATTTTATACCACTTGTGAGATTGATCATGACCTCAGCTATTCACTACCATATGGATATTAAATTAAATCCTCAGTAGATAGTCTCACTCAGTCTTTCATGCTTTATTGGTATATACTGACCATCAGGTGCAGAAAATAACACCATTAATATCCTTTTTTATGATTACAAGTACTGATGCATGTATGGAGTTTTCTTCTCAAAGAAGGGACATTACTTATGAACGAAGGTCAACAATTACTCCCCTGACTAATCTCCTTCTCTGTGACCTGAAATCTAAACCCATTCCCCTGTTCTTTTGACTTTCCAATCAACTAATGATACGGTATTACTCTCTAATCCTTTCTATTGTCCTTATCTCCATTCTTCCATCAGGTTCCCTTTGGGCAGCATGTAAGCTTTCTTTCATTGCCTGTAACACAGAATATAGAACATTTGTTTTGGTATTTTTTAACAAAAAAAACCCTGTAATATTAATATGAATATATGATCTTGAATTACAGTCCCGACCTTCAGCTTGTCTTGACATTAGCTGGCATGCCTAAATCTACCTAAAGCTGCTGACAACTTCAAAATCCAAGAGATCAGCCTATCTGCCCGGTTTTCAGGGCTGTGAATTGCATGTGTGCCTAGATTTGATTGATACATCCCTACTCCGAGAAAATGTTTCTCCCAGGTCTGTTTTTGTTTTGTATTAATATTGTGAAATGTATAACCTTTCGGAGAACAGACGATCTGAACATTATGTGCTCCCTTGGTGGTTACTCTTGCCACTAGATTAAGATGCAGGCCAGTTTGTGGCATACTGTATTTTCGGTTCCACATTGCTTTGGTTTCAACAAGAAAGAAGGAGAGAGAGAGAGCTCTAATGCAGGATTCCCATGGGCTTGTGTTTAGGTACTTAAGAAAAAGGGAAGATGTCTGTTTAGTCTACAATTATAGGACAGACCCCAGGGCATCCAGCTCCATAGGTCAGGCTAGGAACAGACAGATTGGATTTCAAGAGGCTGGAAAACCTCCTGTTGACTATCTGTACTCACGCTTGAGTAAGCCGGCTGCTGACTTTAGTGAGCTGGGCTTATCTCTGGAGATAGCCGAAGAGTACTTGAATCTTAAATCGACAATTGTAAATTTTCTGGGCTTCTCCTCTGACTGCCTAGGGAATTTAGACCATTGGATTAGGCAAACAGAATACCTGCTTTTATACCTCCAAGTCAAATCATTTCAGAAATAGCTGAAGTGCCAGCTAAATTAGATACCACCTAGTTTCTTCAGGGAAAGTTTTGAAAGAAGAATGAAAGATTTGATCCATAAGATTGACATTGCTATTCTAAAATAGGCACATTTTTGGATTCCAAAAATAATACAATTAATACAGTTTGGTGCAAAAGTAATAAATAATTCAGTTTCTTCAAATTAAAAATGCTGAAGAAGACAGTTCTTGCCTAGTTGAGCATTAACTCAATAAATAATTTTAAAGGGACTGCCTAGGTGACAATTCCATTCAGCCTGTACTGCTTTACCTTTAAATTACCCTGAAATTCAGCAATTAAGAAAAGTTTTAATAGCTGCAGTGGTCCCCACTACGGTACTGTCTGGTACCCTTGGTAGGAAAAAGCTGAGTTAATGAGAGCTCATAACATAGAAATCACTTGCTTTGAGCTACTCTTTCTTTTTCCTTCCTTTGAAGACTCATACTGACAGTTTGACTCAATAGGTCAACTTGATGTGGAACTGGCTTTTCACTAAAGATCTGAAAATTCCATAAATATGGGGAATGTATTGGACCTCAAATTTGATTGCCTGTAATTCTTAAAAATTACTTTGTCATGCAGCTGAACAGGAGGAAAATCAGTACAAGTTATGGTGTAATGGCAATGGTTTATAAATAATTTATACAAATATATTTTTTAAAAGGGAAGAAAGCTTTTTAGGCTGATATGAATGTATCTCAGTAAGAGGAGCCCAGTGGCTAAAAAAAATGAATCAAAGTAGTGAATCATGTAGAGCATTGCTTTTCTCTTGACTTAGGCTCTTGGTCTTTCTGAGAATAGTACAAGTAATAACTTTAAACAAGGCAAGAGACACATATTCAAGAGATCATCTGAGAATTACTTAAAATACATATAAAGCAATTCATAGGCTTGAATGTGAATTTCATGTGACGTATTTTTGCATTATTACAGGGTAAACCAAAAATGTTTGCATTTTACAGATCCATTTCCATTCTTGTTTGCAGAATAAAAAAGCTGTATGCAACAAGCAGACTTGTCCTGCGATTTACTACATATGGATCAGATTCCAGTGGCCATTAATTACTGGGACCAGCAACTTATTCCAGTGGCCATTAATTACCTCACTCCACAAATAGTCAGAGCCTTTTCTCAGATTACAAGATTTCAAGTAAATTAGAATGTTAAATAACTAAGTAACCAAGTGACTATTTGTAAGCTTCACCAGCAATGATATATGGTGTAGTAGTTTTCCAGTATAAAGATGTTTCTATGGGTAATGTGTACTCTACTTAAACTTTAATTTGTTTATTTGGTGGGGGTGGGGAGGAGGAAAACTGCCTGTCTACTTAGGAAGTCTTTAGAGATCTTCTCAGTTGTCTGTATTAAAAATGCAGATTATTGTGTAAATCTTTTGCCAAGAAGTTGGATATGCTAAATAATAAGGCAAGGCCTTTCTCTGATTCTTTCAGACAAGGTTTTTTGGTTTTGTTCTAGTGGTTTTGTTTTGTTTTGTTTCTTAAAATGCACTTCTATTGATTCATTTTCAATGGTATCTATACTGGTTCCTCTCCTCCTTCCTCTTTTCCTCCTTTTTAATAATGTTGGTGGCATAAACTTTTATTCTAAAATGAGCTGAAACTCCTTTATTTTAAGGAGATTTTCAAGAGAAAATTGTCTTTATAAGCTTTCAGTCCCTGAACTATTCAGCCTTAGTAACCTATAAACATGCTATTGTCTTCAAGGTGCATATTTTGCTTTTGCACTTCGGTGTTTCTTTATTTTTTTCTGTCTGAAATAACCAAAACAAACCCCAGAAAACACCACTCCATAGTTCTAAACTTCTGCATCCAAATTTGTTCTGAATCTATGATACCAGTCCATGTTATCCAAAAATGTTTGAAAATGAAACATGAATAAACGTGAATTGTGATCTTCCTTAAACATTTCAGACGTGTAAGTTTAGGAGCCTACTGGCAAAATTGGCAAAAGACCGAGCAGTGTACACAGTGGGACTGTGCACAGAAGCCTTTCCAACCATCCTAGTCCATTCATCACTTTTGGAAACAGATCACTGAAATATTCAGCAGTGTGAAATCTAGCTCCAATCTCTTATATTTAAGTGTTGTGCTGGTACTGTGAAGACAGACTCGCTGCAAACAGGGAAGTAGATAAAGCATCATTTCTTGAATGGAAGTATGCACCTAGCTATTCCTCACTTGGGATCAACAGCAGTATTTATGGATCTTGGATATGCCATGACCTTTCCTACTATAATCAGCAACCTTTCTTACCTGTGGTTCAGAAATGATGCGTATGTGATTGTGACAGAGCAAAGCAAACAGGGGCATGCCACCTTTGAGTAATTCAGCTTCACCAAAGGAAGCAAATCTGGCCATATCACAAATATGCAGCTATACTCAGCACAGGATTGCATGGATCAAGATGAGAAAAATACCAACTGCAGAAAGTCAAGGTATCACATACTAGAGAGGAAAAAAAACCCCACAAGCTTGGCAAAAGGTGAAATCACATCCTCAGACAGTCTGAAGAATAGAATGTGTTGCTGATTTTAGCATTGACTCACTAACCTTAACCTAAATAATTTCATGAGGACTCAAGTGTCATGTCAAGAACTCATTTGAATAACATTCAAGCCATTAAATTGTTTATGTCATCCTGCAACTGTTGAAAGAATAATCTGCAAACAACAGTAATCATCTCAGTGAGAGAAAAAATCCGTGAAGACACTGAGAACTCAAGAGAGGAAGAAATTTAGGGTGGTGAGCAAGGTTGAAGCTGAAACTCCACTAACAGAAGTAGACACTGAAGGAACTGCTATACACACCTTGGAGATCACTGATGTCGTCAAGATATTTTCATTTTATTCTTTCCCCTTGAACATGCTTATCACCTGCCAACTAGCTATTCATTCTGTTGGAAAAGCTTGTTACTCCAAACCAACTCCTCCTGTCATAGTCTGCTTTTCCTTCTTTCCTTCCGTATTCCTCTTTGCAGTCTTTCAGAAGCTCATAGAATTACTTAGGTTAAAATGCACCTGTGAAGGTCATCCATTACACACATGCCCCACTCAAAGCAAGGCTAAGATCAAAGTTAGATCAATAAGCTCCAATACAACTTTTAATTTATTCTGTCCTTGAAAACGAGCTTTGATAGACAGTCCACACCTACTGACTGTAGCAATACCCTCAGCCTTCCTGTCGTATAGGAAATTGTCTTATTATATTAAAAATTAATGGCTATTGTGTGGCAATGTCCTACTTCTGCTTCTTTTGATTCTTATCTTTTATATAACATTTATTAGGCAATTTTCTCAAGTTTGTCAGTGATAATTGTATTCAACAGAAGACAGTTTGAATGGTCCAAATAAATGTATTCAATAGAAGGCAGTATGAATGGTCTAAATGCTAAAGATTTTGTCATATTTTTGAAAGTTCATAAAATCTAAAAAGATCAATATTTGCTGAAAGATTTGCCAAAAGCTGCAATGACAATTTGAGCACTTGAGGCTTTTGCTGCCATTTTGTAAAAATTGCATTTTTCAGTTTTACATTTTTATTGGTGCTGTTGTACCCACATTCATGCATAACTGTAGTGCTGGATTAGTCTTTTAAAATGAACACATGATTTAGTTTGAAAGAATGTCTATTTGGCCGATTCAGCTGTGACAGTCAAGCAAAAAAGTAGTACCACAGAAATACCATAACTCAGTGTAATGTAATCATTGGAAGAAGTTAGAAGCTCCTTTGTAGAAGCTTCTGTGTGCTTTACAGAAATAGCATGTTTAAGAGTGAACCAAAATTTCTGTTAAGACTTATTTGAAATGTAATAAAGCACATACATCTAAGGGTCATGAGCAAACGTAATGGTAAAACAGTGAACTGAATGGTGGATCAGCTTGGTTTGTCTCAATACAATGTGGTTGGAAATGCAAAGGTAGTATGTATATACACTGTTTACAATGATCAAACCCCAAGATGTTCATCCAACAATCAAGCTAGCGGTCAATTCCAGGAGGAATTCCCTGAAAGTACTCAGCAACAAGAACGAGGGGTAGGCATCTACCTGCATAGCTGCAGAAAAGCATTTTTGCAATTCCCGTTCTTCCTGCCAAAAAAATACCCGTATGCTGTTCAGTAAATTGTATTTTTATATATTTAAACTAGCCCTGGTGTTTATATGTTCCTCTCGCAGAAAATAAATAGGGGTTTTGGAGGGGTTCATATTTTGCCTGAGGTATTGCTGCTGTGATTGGGAATACTGTCTGTCCCTACCAGCACAGAACTGAGATGAGAGGAAAGGCTTAGCAAAGGAGAGTTTGAAAAAGTTCATTGTCTTCCACCTTTATCCTAGGCAGGTCTGTATCTTCTCTCATTAACAGAAGGCATGAGTATTCTGAGGCAGGAAATTGAGTATTTTAAGAAAATACAGGAAGAAGTATTAATGACAGGAGTGAAAATATTTTTTATGTCAGCAGCGGTTCCTTCAAGTGGAGAAGAAGAGACAGTCAGTGGGAGATGAGGGGAGAGAGGGAGAGAGAAGGCAGTAATGATCTCCTGCATAACAGGAGCACGTAAGCCCCTCTGATAGTCCAGCTACATCAGTCTTCAGAACCGTATGAGGAAAAGGTGGTATTTCTCTCACACCGGGAAGTGGACAGATAGGGCTGGTTTAACCATCTGGAAAACTGAGGGGCTGTTGAAGGCAGCTAAGTGAATGGCCAATTCTATCCAACAGCAGCTGTCTAGTGCACTGGCTTGCTTGTTGTACCCTGATCATCTGATGCTGGATTGAGGGAAAAGGAGCTCTTTCCAATAGCTGCTGCCTTTTTGTGTCGTGAAGAGGGTACTCCCTTTCCCCTGAACCGTCACACAAAGTGAGAGCGAGAGAGCCTCGCGCTGGCTGAAGCCAGTCGTGGGTGGGTCATGGGCTGATGACAGCCTCTAATGGAGAGGATTGGTGATTTGCACTGTACAAGTTACTGCTTGCTAACCCCTAGATGAATTAAGTTAATAAGGTTGTGAACCCAGCCAAAACACGTCTGTATAGGGTGTCTGTACTTTGTCTGTCAGGCTCAGTGATTGAGTTGCCTCTACCATTTCATGGATTTGGATAGCCTTTCATTTTCAGCTGTTCTTTTTCCCGTCAGCTGCTACACAGTGATAGGTCTCAACATGCAACGCACAGTGTAATTAATGAATGCATGATAACCCTGCGTTTATTACTGCTATTTGTAAGTAAAAGATTAATGAACAAAATTCAGTGGTGATGCAGAGACTACTGTGCCAGGCCTCTGTCCCAGTAAGATCTATGGCATATGCAGAGTTTCATGTTCGTCTTGATCTGCAGAGAAGAATTTATGCTTGTGGTCTGGAAATTCAGCTGTTAAAACACTCAGCTATCTGTTTTTGCCTAGCACAGTGACTATTCCCCATCATGAATGATGAGCATTACATGTTTACAATCTTTCTCTGATTGAAAATATGTAAAAACACTATGAAAAGGATTTCAGAATTCAAAACAGTATTTTTAAAATGAATTTGAGTTGTATTTCATACTGGCTTTCTGCATTTAAAATGTTTTAATCATGTGTATTCATACATGCATATGTTTTCACTGTCTGGGACGCTATCATTTCTTTTTTGCTCCTGTTTGTTGACAAAAAGGAATGAACCAAATGCAGTTTGTGTTATCATAAGGAGATGTCTACTTGCACTTAGAAAACTGTCCAACCTATGCAATTGCAGCCTACCACTTTAACACAGATGTTCACTCAACCATAGCTCTTCAGATGTCTTCCCATTCTACAAGGTCATACATCCAATGCCAAGAACGCCTGTGTACTTGGTAGAACAATGTCAGAGAAGACAAGTGTCTGAGAAACTGAGCCCTCCACTGCAGACCTCCTACACCAACCCCAGAGAGCCATACCTTCTCCCCCATCACCCAGGAGATGCATAAGGGACTGACCCAACAGCTCCTGCACTATGTGCTGATGTGAAGGGTTGACCCTGGCTGGACACCAGGTGCCCACCAAAGCCGTTCTATCACTCCCCACTTCAGCTGAACAGGAGAGAGAAAATATAACAAAGGGCTCCCAGATCAAGATAAGGACAGGGAGAGATCACTTAACCAATTACCATCACGGGCAAAACAGACTCAACCTGGGGAAAAATGAACTTAATTTATTGCCAGTCAAGCAGAGTAGGGTAATGAGAAATAAATTCAGGTCTCAAAACACCTTCCTTCCACCCCTCCCTTCTTCACGGGCACAACTTCACTCCCGGATTCTCTACCTACCCCGCGCAGCAGCACAGGGGGATGGGGAATGGGGGTTACGGTCAGTTCATCACACGTTGTTTCTGCTGCTTCACTCTCCTCAGGGGCAGGACTCATCACACTCTGCCCCTGCTCCAGCGTGGGGGCCCTCCCACAGGAGACAGTCCTCCACAAACTTCTCCAACTTTGGTCCTTCCCCCTGTGTGCAGTTCTTCACAAACCGCTCCAGCGTGGGTCCTTCTCTGGACTGCAGTCCTTCAGGCACAGACTGCTCCAGCGTGGGTCCCCCACGGGGTCACGAGTCCTGCCAGAAAACCTGCTCCAGCCTGGGCTCCTCTCTCCACAGATCCACAGGTTCTGCCAGAAGAGTGCTCTAGCACAGGCTTCCCATGGGGTCCCAGCCTCTTTCGGGCATCCCCCTGCTCCGGTGTGGGGTCCTCCCCAGGCTGCAGGTGGATATCTGCTCCACCGTGGACCTCCCTGGGCTGCAGGGGGACAGCCTGCCTCACCATGGTCTTCCCCAGGGGCTGCAGGGGAATCTCTGCTCCGGTGCCTGGAGCACCTCCTCCCCCTCCTTCTGCACTCACCTGGGGGTCTGCAGGGCTGTTCCTCTCACATGTTCTCACTCCTCTCTCCAGCTGCTGTTACTGAGCCTCACAACTTTTTTCCCTTCTTAAATATGTTATCACAGGTGCTACCACTATCACTGATGGGCTCGGCCTTGGCTGGCAGCGGGTCCGCCTTAGAGCCATCTGGTATTGGCTCTGTCAGACAAAGGAGAAGCTTCTAGCAGCTTCTCATCAGAAGCCACCCCTGCAAACCACCCCCCGCTACCAAAACCTTGCCACAGAAACCCAATGCAAAATTATAGGGCTTTGCTCAATCAACAAGGAAATGAACTCCTGAAATTGAAGAACATCCTCCTTGTGGCACCCTCCCAACAGAGCCGAAGGGCTGAGAGGGTTTGTCCTTCTCTGGCTCGATGTCGGCACCGAGCACTGCTTCAGCAGCATCCTGTGTACTGCCAGTGAAAACCTTTCTGTCATTCATTGCTGAGCTACTGCAGCAGTTCATAATGAGATGCTGTTCTTTTACTTATCCCAATGTACTAGTTCGTAAATTTTATTCACATTTATATTTCTTTAAAGCACTGCCAAAACAGAAAAAAACTTTGGTAGCCTGTACTCCAGTGGCTCCCTTGCAAAATAGTTACTTGCAACATGTTTGTTTGTACTATGCACAAAAAATAATTATAGTTCATACATACATTTCTTAAAATTCATCCGCATAGAAAAACTCTTCAGGGGAAAAAGTATCATTATCACGTCAAAAAAAGGAAATTATATTTTCCATTGAATATGATATCATGACTATTGCTATTGTTGAACTATGCATTAGAAAATGCACTAATTCCCTTCTCTTCCCTTCCCTTCCTGCTCCAGGGTGTCAGGTGGCTAGCAATTTGGTCTTTCAAATTTTTGCAGTATCTTAACATATTATAGAAATCGCTTAAAGCTTATAGAGTGTATTGTGTCACTAGTTATAAATAGTTCAGGACTCATTACACCATCAAAGTTGAGGGGTAAGCTGAGACACACATATTAAGTTTCCTTGACTCTTCTACAAAGCTGCTTGTTTAACGTGAAAATCTCAAGGACATGCATCCCCAGGGGTGGTTGTCTTATGCTCCAGTAATGGAGATTAAATTTGTGGTAGTTAGCTAGCTAGCTCTTTTTCTAACAAGGAAACTAAAATTCATTAAAAACTAATTAGGAATGTATAGGAGGTTAATACTCCATGTTAAGCCTTATTAATGTGAGATAAGTAATTCATAAAGTATCAAAGGACTGCAATGGACAGAATTAAGAAGAATTATACCACCAAAAACTACATTAAAGTAACATTAAGGGTCTTGTTTGAGCCTGAAAAAGCCAGGAAATTCAGAATTAAAGCTAAAGCTCTGTCGTTAACTCACTTTTTTATGCTGGGGTAATGCACAGGATGGTCCTCCATTAAGAAGACTCAGAGTACATCATTAGGCATTCTTTTTCTACAACTGAAGCTTCAGTATTAATTAAAAGAGAAATAAATCTTAAAGAATATGGATTATTGACCAAATGGTTTCACGTTCTTAGGATGCTTAACATGCAAATTATTGGCTAAATCTGAGAAATGTATCTTCAGATCATGCTATTACAGCTTCTTTCTAAGCCATGGTGACTTGCAGTTTTAGCAGTCAAAAAAGCTATTAGATTGTAATACTTGTTTCCTGAAGCATAGTCCTTTGAATCTCACAAATTTCTAAATTAAAGAACTAATTATTGTAATTTGTTTTGAATTTTGTTGTGTTTAATAATAAGCTTCTTTCAGTCTGACTTTACTGAATAATTTAAAGTGAACAATTCTTCACAAAATCATACAATAATGTCTAGAAAATTATTTTCATTGTGGTGCTCCAACCTCTGCCCATATCCAGCCCCATTCCAACTTCAGCCCTACAGCTGCACTGAGGGCACATATGCTAATGTCCCCCCCCAAAGCACTTCTGCTCCCTTTTAAATCGCAGAAGGTGCTGACATAAATGTCAGCCACAGTCCCATCACACTAAAGCACTTAACTAGAAAGTCTTGTACAAGCTTTCTTCAGCAATGTAAGAATTACTGAAATGGCATTTGGGTGAAAGATTAGAAAACGGCATTTGCAGCATCCTATACTTCGTGAAAACTTGCAGAGTGGGAGGAGAGTGAAGAGGAACCGGGGAAAGAAAGTATGTGCATAACGAACCCTTGCATATGTTCATTATCATTCTGGTAGCAAATCCTGAAGAAGAAAAGCAGACAAATCCAAATGTTTTTTTGACCCCAGCAAAAGGATTTTTAGATCGTGAGTCAGTCAAAAGAACTGCTTGCTCCTGCACATGGATAGAAATGCCAGGGAAAGCTGGCCCACTACAGCATATTGCATGAGTAAGATTCAAGGGGGTATTCTACCCAAGCACCTGCTGCCATTAAAAATGATGTGCAGGCAATAGATTTTTAATTGAAGTGAATTAGCATTTGTGGGTTTCACTGCAAAAGTGAATTTTAAAGCTGATTTGAGTGATAAGAAAGTAAGAAGATTTGACAACTTAAACACATAAGAAATACTAATACCTTACATTTGTAAGTGCTTTTTATCCCAAAGGAATGCTAAGTGCTTTATAAGCTACATAGATGAATTACTTCATGCATCACCGAAATGCAGCTACCTCTCAGTAGAAAACACGAGCAGCTTTGCAGTGCACAGCTTTATGATGCAGTATTGCTAAACAGGCAAAGGAGGATGCTGTAATGACTCTGAATTATTTCAGCTCTCCTCCATCTACTCAGACAAGAACATCTTTCACACATCTGTTTTTGTTTCCATCTCCTAAATGATAAAATCCAAGGCATTTATTTCGATACCAAGAGTGGTGGCTGGGCCAATAGATGAGCATGTGCCTTAGGAGAGAAAATTCAAAACTGTCTTTTATTAAGAACCTGAGTGGCAGCTGCCTTCGGAGGCATGCTCTTCTACCAGAAAGCGTACGTGGAATTGTCTGAACTTAGGTGGGCCAGAGCCTCGATTATAGACAGGCCTGAGCTGCCCTGAAAATTCATGTAAATCTAAAGATCCTTGGGAAAGTTGTGTAGCTTTTTTGATAGTGTAGAAGGCACGTGGGGTGGGATGTAGGGAGTTTCTCAGGGGGACTTCTCCTCTTCCAAATTTTTTTCTTTGTACTGTGAAGCATTTTAACTTTTTATGTACATTGCTTAATTTCATCTGTAAGATATTTTAGTATATTGACAATATGCTGTGTGAAAGGTAGACAAATTAGATGTCTTCAGACTTACAAGTAGGGTGATCAAAATCCACATCGTTACGGCTCAAAATTAGCATATTTATAACCATTATAACATGTAAAGGTTCCACATAGACTAAAGAAGCAGGATTTCTTTTTCCACTGCATAGAAAAAATTAATTCAGTGAATTTGAAGTAGTGAAATGGATTTCTTTTGAAAAAGGATGCAAGAATGTTGACAAATCATTACAGAATTTGTCTCTTACTTTTTACAAGGATAACAACATATAATATTCTTTATCTGTTAATAATATACACACCACACCCTGTTAGTTGTCTGATGTTGAACTGAATGCCTCCCCATGTTTAATAGGAAACCAGAAGGGATCCACAGGTTCATTTTGCGTAACTTTTGCAGAGGAAAGGCAATAGTATTTATCTGTTGCTCCTGTGTAGAATCTAATAATTCACTGTTTAACTAGAGTATGCTTTAGAAAAAAAAACCAAAACAATACAAACAAAAGCTGCATCATCCTCGTTTAAAAATCCCCCATGGTACAGAACCCACTTCATCACATGGTGATAAACTACAATCCGTATTCCAGGTATACACTTCTTTTCTAGGCAAAATTTGTCTCTCGTGACTTTCGAAAACCACAGAGACCTCTGCTTTATCCTATAGAGCATGATCAAGTCATCTTTTAGATGGCATTCCTCAAAATCTTCATCTGAAGTCATTCTTGTGACATTTCTCTAAACCCTGTGCAATTTTTCAATATTCTTCACAGATCAGACCTCAGAGCAGTGTACGGTATCCTAGATATGAGCTCACTAGTTATGCATACAGTAGTCTCTTCTCTCTTCCTCCTTATTGCTTTAGCCCTTTCAGCTTCAGTTTCACACACAGTGATGTATTTTACACAAACAGATATGCACTAATACTTAACGCACAAACTTCTGTTGACAGCAGTCATTTTGCTCATCTTCTGGAAACAGTTACTGAAAACAAAGCCAAGGAGCAAATCTTAGTTTTACAAACAACGCAGGTGCTTGATTGAAAACCTCCCTAAACCCGTAGGTTCCTCCTGCATTCAGAACATCGCTGAGAGTTTTTCCAGCACATTGAGGAGCTCTCAAGATGACCAAAAACCAGTATACTCATTTTACTCAGCAACACACACAAAGCCTTGTCTTGAAGAATGGCTGAAGGATACAGAGCTTTAAGAGGTCTCAGAGGATCCACCGTTCTTAAAAGCTATTAGGCTGGTATTCCTGGGATATGGTAGGGGTGTCTGTGCAGTGTGGGAAGTCAGACCTGGCTACAGAAAACATTCTTCTTCCAAAGAAGGCTTCCAAAGATATTTGTCTTCAGGAAGCAGCAAATGGTTGAACAGTTCGTCATACTGAACAGCTCATTCTCTGTATCCACTGAATGTCAGAAGATTTATAGAAACAGGTGATCCTAAATTTGTAGCTTTGGGCATAAAAAATTAAATGTTTTCATTTTTATTCTGTCCTAAGAGGAATGGTTTTGTTCATGTAAATGTCCTGAGCAGATTGTTTAAATTCCATTTTTGTTGTGGAATTCCCAAGTAAAAAATAATTTGCTTGTATTGTTTTCATAGATTTTTACTATAAACAGTACCGAAACTCAGCAAAAAGAGCGCAACCCCCCTGAAGAACTACGATAAACATGAACTGCTTTGTTTCCATTGTTTGTGCCATTTGCAAGTAGACTCATAAAATGTACTGTGGCACATACACTGTGCCTGGCTACCTGAGAAACACATGAAGCAAAATACACTTAGAATATGCTTGAATTCTGAAACAGAGCGCTAGTTTACAAAAATGTAAAAGTCAGATGCTTAAGGATGCAGGTAAGCACTTTTCTCAGACATATTGGATACAGGCTTGAAGTAGAAACTCAGACTGTTCAAGGGCATTTGCCAATCCCACGGTGGTCTATCTGCATTTTCAAATGCCTCAATAACTTTGAAAACCAACTCCGGAATAAGTAAAGTTATTGTGTTAATAAAATAGAAATTTAGGAGGATTTCTGCTCCAGACTTTACTAAGTACCCACAAGACACACTCTCATTCAGTCACTGAAATGAAGGATTTTTAAAGAGAGAATAATATGAGAAGAATATTCCAAATGAAATTTAATCTCTCCCTTGGCTTACTGAAAGCAGACAAATCAATACTTTTCTCAAATTTAAGTAAGATATAGACTTCAAATTAGTTAGAACAACTCACTGGGTCTTTGAAATCCTTGTGAGGAGCAGAAGATGGGATAAATATATTCTGAGAAAAGAAAAAACTTAAATTTTTCCTTTTTACCATAGAAGCCTTGCCCAAAGTCACATTCCTAGAAAAAAAAATCAGCTGCCACAAGAGTTATTGGCTGGATACAAAGTTTGAAATTAATTTTCTGTCATGACATTTGCACAAAGTATTGTGTGGGGGTGAGTGGTTCTTACTGCGAAGGGTTTTGGCAGAGCCTTGACTGTCTCATTTAATTGCCTCTGCATCAAGGGCTTTTGGTAACCCTGTCATCAAGTTGCTTTCTATCTTATATGAAATATATCACCATTCAGTGCAACAACTCAAGTTCCAACTCTAACGTGATTTCTTTGACATCTCTGTGACTAAAACTCATTTGCTTAAAATTCAAACAATGCTGCAGGATTCCTTGAGTGAATATCTCTAGAAATTTTTATTGGGATTTTTTGGTATTCATCTTAAGCCACAGTAAAGGTATTTTGTTGGTAAGCAAACACTGATATGCTTAGAAGTTAGGCATCTGCCTTTTCAATGGAAATCAGAGTACTGACTAAGGAGGATTTAGAGTAGAAATTGCATGAACTTGGCTTGAGAGGTTGATCTGTTAGCCAGAATATTCAGAATACAGTTACCTGACACAAGGTAAGGCAGTCAAAACAGCTCCCTTCTGGCAAAAGGGAAATTGTCCTTTTCTCCCAGTCTTTCCTCCACTCTTGACATGCACTTTTGATCTGCTCTGTAGCTCATCAAGCTCCTCCGAGAGCTGATTTCATTCACTATCCTGGAAGAAAACTAACTGAGCAAGAAAAGCAGGGCGGTTTTCCTTGAATTCAGTGAGTTAAAGTAGCTAATGATGGACTTCAGTGAAAACCAGGGCCGGTGTGAGGGAGGAGCTCTGGCAGCACAGCCAGGAGCAGAGAAGGAGGAATGGGATGATGAGCTGGTGTGTGTTGGGAACGGCCAAAGTCGGCCAAATACAGCCAAAGAGACTCGTTGCTGTCTTTCACAGCTGGGGTTTCCTAGTCAGGCCTGCAGCTACTTGCTTTTGTCAAAACTTGTCCAGGGCTTGGTTACTACATCACTTTTATTTTTCTCTCGAAATACAGCCAAGAAAGAGGGTAGAGCAGCTGTGTTCTTGATGTGGTTGGGTAAGTCAGTCGGCTCTTTCACCAGATACAGGTATACCTACTTGCACAATCCTGAACAGTTTTAGGGAATAACTAGACTCTCTATATAGTAGTACTTCCAGACAGCAATATAGTTTTAACTTCTTATAAAAGATTATGTCAGATACCAAAGGATTATGCTTTTTTTTCCCGCCTCTCTTTTTTTTTTAAAATCGATTTCCTACACATTCTGCCTAAATTTCACTTTAGCTGCATCTGCTATTTGGGTTTTGTCCTTTGCTCTATTAATAACTCTCCGAATTGTAGCGTAACTGAATGTAAATCATACTGCTGAGGCCTTTGGAAGGTGAAAAAAAAGAGTTCCCTGTTTAAAAAGCATCCACCCAGCCTAGAAGATGGGACCTCCCAATAGCAACCGACTGAGCAGCTTCTGCTCGTTACCTATTAAACAGCTGCTGGGGGATCTAGTCACTGATAACATGGAAGTTTCCTATGTCAGCAAGATTGCCTTTTATTCTGAAATACTCCGTTGGATCTCTGGGTACAGGAGCCTACAGTTTTAGGTGTATAAAGCACAGCCTAGCATCTCCCACACTTTTAACCCCTGTCCCCTTAGAGTCTCAGTAAAGATCAGAGCCTTTTGAGTTACTCTTTATCATTAAGGTGAGCATTTTAGGTGTGGTACAAGGCTTCTGAACTCGCAATTGCTTTTGCTTGAGAAAATCAGAAGAGGCCACAGAGCAGCAGAAAACTGGGATGTGCCTCGATGTAGTGCCCAGAACAGCCCAGGAGGCAGCAGGAAAAACCTTGGAGGCTCTGCACAGAACCCCGGTGTACTCTAGCTCAGTCATTTCACTGCAAGATGCTGTAAAAAGAGAACTTTCTCCCTCTACACTGAGAAAAAAACCCAACAGAGTTACCTCTTATCTCAGTAGACACTTGCTGCATTAGATCCCTCAACTTGAGGCATGAGGGCAAATTGCTGTTCTTTTATAATGATCCAATCTTCCTCAGCGCAACTCCCTGATCAGCTTTCATCAAATGATAACAGGCACCTGCCAAACGCCTGTTACCAAGCAACCTCCGCGCTAATAAACCAGCTCTCCTCGGCTGAGGCTTCTTTATTATCTGGGGTGATTACATTCCACTGGCCTAACACGTAAGTCAATGCCTTTCCTTTCTTGGCCCTGTGTGAGACTGTGTATTAATTTTAGTCCAAAATGGAGAGCAGGCAACACTAGGAAGGAGTGATTTTGCAGTCAGGGTAGAGACTACTGTTTGCAACAGGCCGGCATCCATAGGCTGCTCTTCACAATGGCCAAGGTAATAGTAAGTGGAACTAACGCGATTAGTGCAGGCTAGTTTTGATGCCAGTTCTGCTTCAACAGCAAGCATCGATTAAAGTTATATGCAGTTTATAGAGCTGAGCGTACGTTTATGCAGGTGACCTCCACATTTGTCACCTTTGATACCTGGAACCACTCTTTGCCTGTGGCACTTTTCTCATAGACAGAGACAATAATCATATCATTTGGAGGACTCCAGGGATAACCAACGTTATTTATATTAGATTAGGGAGTAATTAGGATTAAGAATAATCCTGCAAAAAAGCAACAGAAAACCTGATTAAAAAATCACTCATAATCCATGTGACTCATGTTTCTACAAGCATTGTATTTTGTTTAGTTTGGTATCAGGGAAACTACGTGGCAGGCTGGAAGCTCATTTTTGGGCTCGCTCGCTGTCTCACATTTATAAATGGATGAACTCCGCACAAGTCTGTGTTGCTTCGGCCTGATCGTTTCCATATCCTTTCAGGCTCTCAGCTGAAAGAAGCTAACAAGTACCACTTGCAAACGATTTGTGTGTGATTTGTGAAAACTTGTTTCCTAGGGCCTGAGACCACAATGGAAGTTCACGTTCTGAACTGCCTTCTGATAAGCAGTAACTTTTGCTTATTACTCACAAAACTACCGAGGGAAAAATGAAGTAATGTAACACATCATCAATCCAGTCAAATCTGAGTGAAGCATTAATTTTTGAAAATTTTTTTCAGACACAAAACTAGACAAATTCATATCATTTAAGTAAAAATGTTCATGATTCAGAAAAGAATATATCAAGAATGAAACAAAGGTCTAATTAGGGAGTTATGATCCCAGTGAAGCCTGGGGGAGGAGAGAGTAAGATTCAATTCTTCCTTTCAGCTCTGCCGCAGTAACAAAGACTACTTTATCTGTGATGGTAGGGCAGGGGCCGAGCTTTAGTTGCTGATTTAAAAGATAGCCAACTAAGTCTGAAATTTGTGCCAGCAAACACTTCTTTTTTACAGGAAAAGTGGTTCCCTGTATTATATATGCATGTTTGGAAGACTGCCAAAGCATTAGACGTCTATGAAGAGATAATAAAGAAAGTGCCTGTATACTCTACCAACTGTAGATCTCTGTCTTTTCTGTAACTTTTGCATTGTTCGTAAGGAAAGGCAGAAAAGGAAGCTGAATTGTTCCCACTGCCAGTTACCCACTTTCTCAGCAAGTGCTTTTATTGTTAAGAAATACTCATGACCTCTGGTTTGCAGCCAGCTAAACAATAAACCTCAGACATGTGGGATGTTGCAAAAATGGAGAGGTGGAGAAAGGGAGAGATGGGGGATTTGGATCACCATCCAAATGGTGAGCATTATGTCTAAGCAAGGACCAGAAGGAAGCTGAAAAACGTAGCTTCAGTTTTATCAACCTCACATAACGTCTTTAACGTGGGAGAGAGCTTCAGGCTTTTTTCTTCTCCTTCCTCTGTTATTTTTATGCACATATAACCAGTTCCTGTGAAAATGCCGAAGTGCTTGAGTATGCACAGCCTATATTCCCACAGGTAGTTGATCACCGATTCTGTTACATCTTCTGATTTGTGAAGAAAGTGATTAATAAATCACTCACGGGGATAAGGCAGTTTCATCTTAGCAACACAAAAATATTAAACTGAAAAGTAAATTAGGAAAGCAACATATGATATAAACGATACTGATATGTTCAAATTTCAGTTTATTATTTTGATCAAAAGAGAACTTTCATTTCTAGTATATGTGCATTTTTTTAGGAAAAAGTTTTAAATGCTTGATATTACTACAGTATTTTGTACTCTATGTTGGAGTTTAAATAGTTCAAATAAAATATCCTGGCAAAGGTATTACTTATTTATTATCCCCTGTATTTGTATTTAGTTTGTCATCATATTGATATAGCTTGAAACACAATGAAGCGTAATAAAAACATATAAAACATATTCAGTTCTTTTATTTGGTGACTCAGTGTCATTAATTTTGACAATAGCATTGCACTGTTTTGACTTGTTTCCACAACTGCTTACATGTTTCTAAAGCTGTAATTCAGACTTTTCTAAAGAACAGATTTAACATGTGGAAAAATTACCACATGTAGCTGTAAACCCTCCTACAAGGATTTCTTATGATTGTATCACTTTATGTTGAGTAAGACAAGGATTGGACAACATAAACAGAATCCTATGTTGCCTAGGCAATTAGATTGTATCTGACATTTTGTTTTCTTGCTTCATTTCTCTTTTTAAACTGCCATTGTGATTCTAAGAATAAGCTGGTACATTTATTTACCCACCTGTAGATTTTTCTCATCTTAACAATTAGTTCACCATACTACAGTGAAACTCTACATGTTGCTTGAAGGAATACGCAGGCTTAAAATAAAATATATTTTAATAACATATATAGATTTTGTATGAAATAGCAAAACCAAAGCAAAAGAAAAATGCTTCCTCTAGCTTTGTTGTGTAATGCTAGAAAATAGAATTGTTGAGCACATCAGTTGCCTGTCTCTCTCACCAGGCATCTGCCAGAGCTGAGATAATAAGCTGTAAATTCTGATTAAGTGGAGTATGGAAAGTGACCATC